>UCOK01018003.1:0-35630 GCA_900474325.1 Synergus umbraculus | reverse complement strand
TATATATATATATATATATGTAATAACGAAGAAGAAAAAAGTAAGGAGTCTAAGGATAAACAACTATTCGAGTGTTGCTATTACTGAAGATAGGATCGTAATTGGAGGCGAGAGCTAGAAGAGAAGCTAAAAAGATTTTGCCTGACTTGATCTTGACTCTTGGCAGAGAAAAAAGAAGAAAGGATGAAAACAGAATCAAGATCATCTTCACGCAATGTCGAGTGAGACTGGCTTACATAATGCTTTCGTGCAACACAAGGCCAAGGTTTCATACCGCAATCTACCACAGAGCCTTGCTTTCCATTATTGAATAACAGCACTATCTTTTTTCATTACCACCCCTGATCTTTATTCATTGAACTAACGTGTGCTAATTTAAGATCACGCTAGAAGAGAACTGTTAAGTGTAAATTCTAACTCGTTAAATAGACTTCGATTACTATATTTTCTCATGCAGTACCGTTTCATTGCGCTCGTAATAATTAACTCATAAATTTATTCTTATACCAGCACGAGATTCTTTAAATTATTATTAGTAATAGATTTAAACAACGCGAATGTTTATTGACAGTATCGATGGGTCTAGGAAATTTATTAAATCATTTTCAATCCTGTCGAGAGACACTTTATATTTCATTAATGGTGTATAAGTAATAAGGTTTATCAGGAAATGTTATTAGGAAAATTTATTCCCCATGAAACTTTATTTCAGGCAATTAAATTGTCTACTTATGTCGTATTAGATATAAGAAAAAATCGATGTTTTAATTAAATAACGTTTAGGAATCATTTAATTACCCAGTATTGCAAAATATGGCAAGATTATTTTAAAACTGGTCTATTTATTTATTATGGCAAATTAATTTTTTTTATGAAATAAAAATTGATGATCTCTCTTAACGTTTCGCTAATGTTTCACACCTCAATGAATAAGTGCTCCATATATGCAAAGATATGCATTCTTTAGATCGTTTTATTGGAGAGGTGTGTTTTCTTGTTTGAGATTGGAAAAAAGAGAGTGAAGTATAGAAACATGAGGAGGAGTCGTTGAACTCACTTGATAAGGATAAGCGCCAGGTCGGTAGAAGCTGCTGGTCGTTAATGCCGGATGGCTCTTGCTACTTCCGCACATAGAAGCCATGTTTCGAAATGTCCACCTCTTATATCACGTAGACTGCTCAGATAGTTGCACGTGATTCTTTCTCTCGTAATACTCAGCTGAATGCACGCATAGCAAATGCATAGCCTCTTGACGAAGCTCTTCAAAATGCTCTTTTGCAGCTGCAGATGCGGGCAAAAGACGCTAGAAATTGCCCACCGGCGATTATCCTAATCGTCATTACAACACTGAACATGAAATGCGAATTCTTCACCACTGTGGTTTTTAAACGGTCCTTATTTTACACTAAAAATCTATTTTTCGCACTACTGTTTATAATAAATATTTTTAAAAGTATATCTCCATACAGAAATATTTTCAACAGCTATTGAATTAATAAATAAATATTTTTTTAAATTCTACTTGTTCAATGTAATCAATGCTTTATATATTTTATCCGATTTTTTCTTCATCAAGTTTTTTTTATGAATTTTGAAGAAGTTTTTATTGGGTTATTGAAACACTGCACTCGCGGATTTTTTATTATTAATAAATAACGTAGTTAGCTGTTTTTGTTTTTGATATTGCTGCGTTGTTCTTTTTTAAAAGCTGGGTTAAAACACACGTTGGTTACTTTAAAGAGAGAACTGGCACGCGCCCTTCCTCTGTGACGGTTGACCACCGACTGACAACCGAGATCTTCACGCACCTCCATTCTTCATCTTCATTCCTTCCTTCGCTTCCTTTCCTGCACCATCTTCCCACTTATTCTGAACCCTTTGCTTAAGGAATGGTTCTTGCGATTGAAGAAGTGTTTCTTCCTTTTTTTTTTTATTTCCATTACCGAACTATGATTCATAAGAAGCGGAAATTTAATTGTAAAAATTTGCATATTTCATATTGGGTTGAAGCTTCAGATGTCTAATCTGACGATTTTTTTACAATTATCAGAATAAGAATATTTTTTTAACAAAATTTTTGTTCATTTACTAGCAGAAATTTACCCGACGTTTCCTGGAGACTAAAGGATTCCAAAGATTTTAAGTGATTTTAACGTATTCGGAATATCAAGGAATTTCAAGAGATTCCATATAATTTCTTTATAAAAGGATTTCAAGGGTTCCCAGAAGTAGACAAATGTTTGAATAACAGGGAGGGAACATTCCCAGGGAAAAATGTGTTATACAATTTCAGGAAATACAGTAGGTAGTAGATGATTTATAATATATGTTAAGCTAAACTTCTGTAATCAGATAGTAATGATATGATGCAAGTCATAAAAAATTATTTTAAAGTACTCTTTAGTCTTCAATGTATCAGCAGCCTATGATAATTTTTATGCGTCCAGAATATTAATTTCATGGATCAAGGGAACTTACTAAGACTTGTACATCGCTCGCGTCAGGTCAATGACTACGTAATTTCTCGTTATAATACTTCTATATCGGGTACAATAAACACACGCACACATCAACCAACACGTGCATAGTACACCTGATGAAATATGAAGTCATTCATAATGTGTATCCCGTATCGTCTCTGAGCTTGCCTAAATCGTTCGCCACTATTACTCGTTAGTCTCGGCGCAGCTCTTTGGTTTTTCGAAGCGGAACCTGTCTGTCTAAAGTTTCAGAGTCAATGGCACTAGACTTCCAATTTTGATGAACAACGGTTCTTTTTATCCCTCTGGCTGATATCAAATTTTGATTGGAAATCAATTTTTATAGCCACTAATTTTATTATGATGTAATTTAATTTGAAATAAGTTTCGAAAATAAAATTACTGTTAGAAGAATGTAAATAAGTATAGATAATGCTAATATTGTTAATACGAATGTTGATTTTTTTAAAATATATGTATACGTACAATACTTTAAGAAATGTCATTTTTATGATATGCATGACCATTTAGAGAAGAAATATTGGAGTTTAATTAGGTTTGAAAAGAATTTGAAACATGATGCGTGACAGAATATTAATGCTTCCGTGGTGCATTAGACCTTCTGGAGATTTCAACGCCTGCACGTGTGAAGACTCTTCGAATACCGACTCGTGGTTAGATCTTAGATGTGTGTATTTTCGTATTCCATCCTCGTTCTTTTTTGCTGATTTTATTTTTTCCTCTCTCTGTTTCCATGATAAATGATGTGCTAGGACTAGTTCAAGATCCTTCATCGTATGATACGCATTCCACTTTTAGAAGTTTTTTTTGACTGATTTCATTGAATTATTCTTTAACTTTTGATTTTACTTGTTTTATTGGAATACTAAAAAAAATTGGATGATAATTAGGACTTCAATCCTGACTCTCATATTTTTTATAATTGTTTTGGGTCCTTGAACTGAATAGAAAAATATTGTTGCAGTAGAAAAATCCCAAACTAATCAGACACGAGCTTGAATTGGAATTTAGTCAATGCTATTGTTTTTTCTTGTTTAAGAATTCTATACTGCAAAATATTAAGTAAGAGATTCATTGTATTGTCAATCGTTAAACTTACGATCGCAAAAAATAACACTTTGTAATCTTTTCTTGTTTTGATTCAAATCTGAGTTGCTTTCGATAAAAGAAAAAGCCTCTTCACATAAAAGCGGTATCAATTCATCAAAATGTTGACTTCAAGGTTCCAACACGAGTGCCGGATGGTTATTAAAATCTATATACATAATAAAAATTTGCTACTCAGCTGTCAAATTTCAGAAACATATATCACCACTCTATACTTAGCAAATTCCTTTATCTAGTATGTAATCACAATTCAAATTCCAACTAAAAATTGTTATTAAATGATATCAGAATTTTTTTGTGTGAGAATAATTATTGTATTTTATTGTATTGTCAATTAAATATCCCTCTTTCAATTGCGTCCTAAAATTTAAATAGATCCGCAGAAAATACATAAAATTGATGCAATTTCTCACGCAGAAAAGTATGTCACTTCTTCCATAATGCTTACAAAAATAAGTCCAATAACTTGAAAAACGAGTGCTCGTAAATCAAATAACCTGTTGTTACAAATAACGCAAAATGTCATTTGCCTGTTCTTCGTATAGTAGGTTAGTGAGTTTCATGTAAAATGACATGTATATAAAGCCTGGAGTCTATTATGTGCAATATTACATGTAATATTATGTACCTATAATACTTTGCTAGGGATTCATGCGACTTTATATATGCAGATAGTGAAGCTAACTATATATCCTTAGAAAACTAAACTAAACAAGACGTAGGAGTAAAATTTTTACTGTTAAAGCAAACGGTATAGTGAAAATACTCTATAGCGTTTGCTTCTCACAACGGTTTTCGATATAAACGTGCCCGCAACAAATTCAAGTGCATGATTATTAAATAAGTAAAATTAGCCCTTGTCCACGTAATTTATCGAATTAGCCTCAAGATCAACTCCCTCAAGTTGCTATTTTATGGCAGAAGATGAGGAGTTAGCAGCCTGAAAGTACAACGTGATGCTATAACGGATTTTTTTTTGATACACCTGTTTTGGTCCGTGGGGATTCTCCAGTTATAAGATCGAAATAAAAAAATTCTTGGACATCGTGTATTCGTTTGCATATCAAAGCTTCACCGTCAGGTTGAGATGTAATTTTTTAACTATATTTTATTGTCTCTTTAATAGGAGGAAAAGTGGTAAAATAATTGAAAGAGATAACAAGAACAGTAAAATAGATTTTAGCTCTTCATTTTAAGCTTTATCTTTTACTTAGATTTTAATTCGAAAATCTTAATGTTACTATAATAAAATAAATATTGTTCATGTCGTGTTTATCTTCTTTTATTCAATTGAATTCCAAACAAGTTTTAATTCACACATGCAGAGGATTGAAATCAATCTCATTAAGAAGTATAAAGATATATGATATATTGAATAATAAAGATTCTTAATTGCAGATACCATAATAAAAACTTTATAAAAATGATCATCCAACAATGAATGCTAATTTTGAGCACGTATTCATGTCAAGTGAGTTTATATGATATTATATACAATTTGCATATTGCTTGTCCTCGACTTTGATTTTTCGATGTCATGTCTGTACTTATAGTTGAGTATATGAATATATGGAGAGATAGGCAAGGACCGTATCAAGGTAAACAGTTGAAGCTTATGGTAGTAAAGCAAACAAAAGCTTTGCTGAGAATTCACTGGATCAGAGCTGGTTCTAAACCTTTTCCCACAGTATAACCATGCCCACCATCAAGAGTCAACAGTCACAGAGAACTTCGCGCTTGCTTTACAATCGCACGATCATTAAAATCATTATTCAGCAGATTTCTGCTTTATTCTTCAATTAAATCTGCATAATCTAGCATTGTCGTTGGTGATAAATTAATGCGAACACCTATCGCTCATCGGCATGATTTTAGCTAGTCATAATATTCTTAAGAGGAATTTTTATTAGATGTGAAAAACTAATTTTAGAACCTTAGAACTGTTTGAAATGTTGTTAGAACCTTTGAAATATTTTTCCTTTTTAATTGGAAGGATTTAGTGTAAATATTATTTTTTGAAGAAGAAGCACTCTTTCTTTAAATATTTTCAAGTTTAAAGATTTAATTGGTACCTAATTATAGTGCCCTTTGAAGTTCCATCAATGGAATCGATTGCAACCGTTACCTGATTCCCCAGTAGTTAATTATTTCCCTAAAAAGGCCGAATTTTCTTCTGGATAATAAATTCCGATCAATTCTTACCACACATATCGAGAGTTGAGTGCTGCACACGAACCGTTAGGCAAAAACAAGATAAGTACCATACCTACTGGTGACGCTGGGCCCACAGGCCGCCAGAAGCACGTTTTAACAAGCACAATTAAAATATAATTAGTTCGTCGAAAATTCATCCTCTACACGCTCGCGTCTTCGATTAACCAAAAAAAGTATCAGGGCCGTCAAACAAATGCCGATTGAGATATATTGAACCTTTTAGCCTATACTTTTTGCTCATATCAAGAGCCAGGCAGGAATTAATTTCATCTTATCATTTTAATCCACAGTCGAAAGTATCTAACTTAGAATGAGTATTTTATATAAAAGCTGTAGGTTTTTCATCAAAAGAAAGTCAAGTACCTTAGAAAACAATTATCTAATAATAATAGTAATAAAGAATAATGCGTTAAGTATATTTCAGTGGAATTGGTTTTTCTTCGTGTCGGTTTATGACTTTATGGATATATTTGAATAAATTTGGCAGCACCGAAAAATATGAGCTCTAAAAAGATGCAGACCCTTTTTCAGAGCGGCAGCTTTGATTCGATTTCGAGATTCAAATCATACATACTTGAAGTACATGCTTGGGAACTTGAAAGTAATTTTTCTCGGTGCAGAATCGCATTTATCTCCCGATCGTTCGCAGCCCCTTGGATGAGCGCATAATGCGAACATACGAATATCAAAGTTTTTATGCTTTTGATGATTACTGATGCACTTTCAGGGTCTACGACCGTCTCAGTGTACTGGGCGCCGTATAATGAGCACAATTAAAATATAATTAGTCCACACAATCTGTCATTCTACACAGATTGATCAGAAATCATTAAACAATCTGTTAAATAAACTAGCAAATTTTTTTAGTGTAGTAATTTCACACTGATTAATATGAATATTGTTGTAATATTAGATTCTCATCTTAGCATCATATTAATATTAATATCATATTGGTAATAAAATTTGTTACTGTAATAATTAAACTGGCTTGATACTTATTATCTTCACATTCCATTCAAAAGATAAAAGAGTTTAGTTTCACCATAAATTTCTTTTGAGAGACGCTGATGGATGTTTGGGATATCTTGTAAAAAGATGCCTCCCTTTACCAATTGCATTTTATTATTCATATAACCATACTCAATTTAATACTGTTATATACATCAATTGTATGAGGAGATACTTTTTTCCACCCCTTGATCATTTCTTCTACATATCCTTGTTTTGATTCGTAGCCACCGTAATCTCGATCGCCTCTGAAGTCCCCAAGGTTCTAATTTATAATCATTTAATTACAATGTTTACAATGAAAATATTCTGTATGAGTGAGTATATAAATGAATATACTTTGATACTTTAAGTAAAATTTATAATGAGGCTATGAATGCCTAAAGGGCGCTGTTTCTGTGTCTATGCATACCAATTACTGTTTTAATACGATATGTAGTCTGATGAATTTCTAATTAACGACGTAGGATATGAGCCGGTGTTTAATGTGAATTCTTGACATAAGAGAGTTTATGTCTATCCAACGACGTGGGTTCTTGCCCTTAAACAGGAAGTCATATCTGTAGTTGAGCAATAAAATCCCTAATACCCTTTTCTCGCATTTGGTTAATTCTAAAGGGCTTCCAAAGAAGGAATTCTTATTGTCTTTAATTATATTGAAGTCATGTGAACTTCTATTAATAATAAATTGTTTGTTGTTAAGCTTCATAATATAAATAATAAAACTTTAACATGGTAACGCGTACCCTATTTTCTGGGTAGTATTTACCCATCTGAGGGTAATTTCTTGTCTGGATTCACTTAGAATTGTTTACATGACATAATTTGAAAAAAATCGATAGTCTAGTTTTAAAAAAACTACAGCTAGCTACATGGTGGTAAAAAAAGTTATTTACTAAAATACTGCCTCAAGGTATAAAGTATATATTAGTAGTATTTACCTATCTAAGGTAAAATCAACGTAAATATATAAAACTTGTCTTTTTCTATGGTATATTACATCTAACCATATGACCTTGTGGGTATGTTAAACCATAAATATTATCATACTGCATGCTTATTATCCTCCATTTTTCTCAACTAAAGTATAGGTCAAAGCATAAAAAACATGAGCTAAGAAAAAATTATTATATAAAATTATAAAAAAGTAGATGCTTCAGAACTGCAAGTGAGGTCGGTCCGGTTAGACATATTTATAGTGAAATAACTTTTCGGTTGAAAATTTTAATTAAATTGGACATAACTTGGATTTATTACGAAAAATTTTGTAATATTAGAACACTTCCCTAGAAAAATGTTAAGTAGAGCGTCTATAGCATGGATTTTTAGTGCGTGCATAATTATTTGTGTTCAAAACGCAATTAGCCTTAAACAATCTAGTTGGTTAAAGAATTTTGTAAATTATGTGAATAATGAAAAGAGTATTCATCAATTACTCTTATTGTTTGACACTAATGGACAGAATGGGGACACGACAATTCAAGATATTGTTCGTGAAGTCTCAGCAAATGTAGCTTCATTACAAATTAGATTCAAGGAAGCTACTAATGAGAAGGCAGAAGAGCTAAGTCGACTACCGTCGCTGTACAATCCTCGAATCACAATGATTATTATCATCGACTTGGCCAAAAACACTGAAAACTTGTCAAAAGTATATAGTTCAATTGAATTCTTAAGTCGGATCTCTGAAGCAAGGAGTAGATTTCAATGTTTGATCATCCTTCCACAAGAACAAGAGAAGAATTCTTACAAGAAATTGTTACAAGACATGTGGACCAGTCAATTTTTGGATGCGACTATCCTGGAACTTCTTGAAGAAAACTCTGGCTTGAGAAGCCACGTTCTGAACTTTCAACAAAGTCTGATCTTTTCTCAAGAAGCAATGATACACCAGTTCAATCCTTTCACAAAGATGTACCTCAGAATCAGGTATTCACCAAAGGTCTCTTGGTTTCCTAAGAAATCAGGCAACTTACGTGGATATCCGATGGAAGTTGGATTGATAAACTTCCCACCCTCAGCTATTGTAGAACGAAATAATGCAGGCTATGTAACAAACGTCGAAGGAATTGGTGTATCTTTAACAGAAGTAATGTCCAAGGCATTGAACTTCCGCCTAAAGTGGGTTGTACCAAGAGAAAATGTATGGAGTTCTGGTACCTGCAGTAAGGAAGAAAATGTTGGTCTCCTGCATGAATTACTGAAAAATCATATTCAGTTCATTGGTTTCGAAGCTGGAAGATATGCTATATGTGATGAAAGCTTTTTTGAATGGGCTCGAGCCTCACGCAGCGTACAGCTTGTCATGGTAGTACCAATATCATCAAAAGCTTTACCACAGCTATTAACCAACTGGAAGATTGGAAACGCACTCGTCCTTGTAGGCCTCTTTTTCCTGATTTGGCTTTTCTCTCGAGTAATGCACTTTGATAGCAGCATGTGGAGTCCTGATCAAATGATAAGAATCGTGCTTGGTACAGCAACATCAAGAGAACCTCGAGAGCTCGTTGAGCGAATTGTATTTGGCTCTTTGCTCATTTGCTGCTTGCTGAATTCAGGCTTCATCTATACAGCATTTACAGACATCAGCTTGCAAACGGAGTCGCTGCCCGAATTTGAAAACATTTCCGACGTACTATCGTCCAATTTGGAACCTATAATAGAGGCGTCGTATGCGGTTGCATTCCAGAATACCAGCAATTACCAATTACACCTTTTGATGTTAAAGTCTAGGATAGTTAAAATGGATTATGAAAGATGCGTAAAGCGTCTCATCAAATACAGAAACGTAACATGCGTAATGCGAAGGGATGTTGCAGAATGGTACACTCGAGATGAAAGGGATGAATGTGGCCGACCTCTTACGAAAATCCTAAACGAGCCACTATTGTCTACAGTAACTGGTTGGCGAATGAAAGCTGGTTCTCCAATTGTCACCCGTTACAGCGAAGTTATGCAGAGATTTATCCAGTCTGGAATTGTCGAAAAATTGCATGACAAAAGTCGATTCATCGGACCTTCTGTGAAGGTCAGTACAAAGGACTCCTGCAGGATAAAGAATTCTGAGTCGGTAATCCTGCAGAGGCAGATCGCGTATATATTTTTTGTGGGGTATGCTTCTGCTACCCTAGTCTTCATTTTTGAAGTTATATACGCGTATCTGGAGAATAAGCATCTTAAAAGCATGTGGTAATTACTATAAGAGAAAATTTATTTTCACCAACTTGACGCTCGCGATATTAAATATTTTTTTATTAAAACTGGCCTTTTACCTCTGTTTCGTACACACGGCGGTAAATGTCCAGTTTTAGTGAAAAATATTTATTATTTTGTGCGAAAAGTTGGTGAAAATAAATGTATCTAAATTTAGAAAAAGATTATAAAGATAGAAAGCTTGGATTATTGATTTTTGTGAAGCAGACTTTTTCTGAACTTAGAGAAATTATGTAAATGACGTTCAACGTATAAAAGTTTTCAAGGGGCAAAATAGGACAAAAATAACGTTGCTTCAAAGTTTTCAATTTAACTCTAATAACATAAACTTATTAAAATCTTATCTTAAAAATTGAGAAAAAATGCAATTAAATATATTTAAAAGTTTATACTATAGAAATTGTACAGAGTCGCACGAAAAAAATCGTAATACGATAAAAGATCATATAAAATCATGTAAAGCGTACGTAAATAAGATAGGGAATGTTCTTACAGCATGGAAGAAACAGCATTTAACGGCAAAAAAATGCTGTGGCAAATTTCATTGAGATTTCTTGTTGTACCAACTGAATGTCTTGAAATTATTTGAGTGTAATAAAAATAAAAAAATATGAGCTGTAAATAAAACTGTATATAAAAGGCTAATCTTAGTTCTTATTTATTTATGCAAAACACCAATAATACAAAATTTAATTCTGTTAAGAATGTAAGAAAATATTTGAAACTTTTTATAATTAAAAAAATAGTTTTCCATTCGAGCAACAACTTGCCTAAGGAGATTCACTTAAGAGGCTCCCATGTACCTATTTTTTCAAGTTCCAAAGAGTTTTTGCCTTAATACCGAAGGTGGAGCGTGTAAGGCCCCTCTTCTTTAAAACAATGTTAATAACGTATTTGGATTCTCTTCTGTAATGATGATCCACCGCGGAGCCTCAATCGGCCTTAAACTCTGAAAGCTACTCGTACCATCATCGGATGACCAGTGGAGGAGGCAAGGGAAAAAAGGATGAGCAATAAGAACTCCTGTCTACGTACGAGGCGAACAGGATTCTACTGAAGACCAGAAGACGAGTTTGAGACGCAAAGAGGGATGTACCTAAATAACTGCAAAATGCCTTGGCAGGAGAGAAGAGCAAAAGTGGTTCGGCATTATGACGGGAAAAACGGCAGAATGCCACGTGGAATTCGCGTTCACGTTCCGCCGCTGCTGAAATAAGTCGGAACGCTTAGAACTTAGTATTTTTGTAAAATAAATGAACCAAAGAAGCCGAGGGGTTTAAATCCACCTTTTTGACCGAACAACTCAAAGGGAACACCACTTTCCCGTTAGGTCCTTTACTTTGTGTTCAATTTTGACGACTCTTTAAGATAAAGGATTTCATTCCCCGGTTTTAGAATTTTTATTAACAATTGGCAGATAAGATATACTAAATTTACTTAATAAATCAGAATTCTCAATATACATGAATGTGTTGAAAAAACAGGAATAAAATAGTATTTTCTGGGTTAATGGAGTTCCTTTATTGATGGCAGATGAATTTTAAAAAAAGATGAAGTTAAAGATCTGCTTGAAAATCTCAAAGGATCTATTCAGATCGTCCGAAGGCGACGAAAAGATTCATTGGAGTCGAGCTTGCTAAATGACCGAACGGTAATCTTTAACCCATCGTCGAAGAGAATCGATGTGATCATCGAGGAGATACAATGCCCGCAGAGACTCGTTCGTTGTCGGCTAAAATCAAATACAATTCTAGCATATCTCTTGTTATACCTATTGTATCCAATGCATGGATGTATTGTTCGTAGCAATGCGGAACCAATTTGACGGATTTTGTGAAACGGAACAGAAATGGTCAAATTGACATCTACGATGCGAATGGACAGAATTCTTAAATTAGTGTTATTGTTTCTTCAGAAAATTGAACGCATCATTTCCATCCATAATAGGTATTGATAATATATTTAATCGTTAGAGCATTTCCGTTTTACATAATAAGGAGACTAAATTATTCCTCAAGACGAAAATCCCATAAAATAATCATATCACTTCTTCGCTTTCCAACTTCCTTCGCAAGCGAGATGATAATCAAGATACTATTCTAATCATCAAAATCTCCCGATGCATGAAGATCAATCCGATAAGAGAGCAAATGCCTTTCTCAAGCAAAGGATGCATGAGCTTCATAATTTGAAATTTGCCCTGAAATTCTCAAGCCGAGGGGAAAAATTGCACTCACTCTTTGTACAATAAAAATGAGGGAAGTACAATTTAAATATAATTGCGCCAGAAGGAGAACGAAAACACTAAAAGGGTTCATACTTTGATCCCAGCAGAATGCGGTATTAAAATATATACATAGATATATATGCGTGAATTATTATCGATCGCGTTATACGACTTACGCCCTAAATTATGGTTTTTATCCTTACGTTCGATTTCTGAGGTACCCGGAGTGCTACTATCCCTCGGGCAAAATTCCCCATCCCCTTTCTTTCCAGGCTCCCCCTACTTAAAGATTTATCTGAAATTTTTAAAATCGCCAGAGAAAAGGATCGAGAGCGTTGAAGAGAGAAAGATGAAAGAAGATGGGATAAGAGACGGAAAGACGTAAACGTGACTCTTCTCTGCACATTTTTTTTTTGACATAAATTAGTCTTTTTAATTGAACTGTTTTGGACTGAATTCAATTAAAAAATATACCACCAGTCAGAATTGTGAGTTCACCTGTTTTTCAATGATCATTTATACTTAAATTTAATTAAAGTGAATTCAGGACGAAGTCACTTTGTTAATTTTTTAAGAAGATATTGTTAAGAAACGTTAAATCTTAAATATTTGATAAAAATATCAAAAACTTTCGAATTCTATAGAATCTGACGAACTTATTGGAATTACAAGTATTGTAAATTGTAATTACCCTATCTTTTGGGTAAAATCCTCCTCACCAAAAAAAATTATGTGTTATTTAAAAAATCACCCGAGAAAAGAAATAAAAGAGAGGGGGTGGATTAATGGAGGGGGGGGGGGGCACAGTGAAAGAGGAAGAGTGAGAAAGATGGATCTTTTAAGATACGCCCGACAGTGTCGAAGCGCAGCATCCTGTACGTGTGGGAATGTTGAGTCGCTGTGGGTGATTCTTTCAGGGGCGTAGTGAAAAAGTTGCCGACTTTTCAGGATTAATTGATGTAAGGTTATCGCGGCACCAAAGTTGCTACGCCCCTGAGTCCCCTTGAAAACCCTTGAGGGCTCCTCGTTATATCCTGCACTCCACGACAAGAAAATTTGCCTCTGAAGTTCGCGATATGCGTGCCCTTCTTGATTTATCGGTCGAAATTTTTTAGCGGGATTTTTATTACGTTTTAATCCGACGCATAATATTTAATGGCAACTTTGAGAACATATTATCAAGTAAGGATATCGTGATCATCGGGTTTCTGCATTTTATCTTTTATGTATGCGCCCTGCGTGACCACGCTTGCTTTTTCAATATGATATCGCGGAAAATTTAGGATTTCTTGGTGCATTATTAAAAAAACTCAGGGAATTTAATTTGGAATATGAAGATTTTAGGGGCGTTAGAAAATTCGAGAGTATTATCACGTTTATTACTACAACTTTTGTTTAAACTCATTTTTTTTTGTCTTGAAGAGGATCTATTAAAATTGTGAAGAAAAGGGACATAATTTTTCAGACATGTTCAGCGAAGCTCAAGATACCTGCATTTGTTGAGTGTGGACCTTGAATTCTAATTCAGGGTCAGCAAATACCAGTTTTTCCATCTGACAATTCATTCAAGATGAACTGCACTTGATCCAGATTCTGGAATGCCTTCCTTTTATACAGACAGGCTTATTACATAGAAAACAAGAAAGCGTTGTAAATTATGTTCAGAGACAAGAGACGTCTGACCATTTCTTAGAATAGCTTACAAAATTCCAAGAAACCGTAGAATGAACATAGCTATGGGGTAAATCGTTACGTATTTCACCCTTTTTACTAAACTTACCAGGTCTAAATAACACTTTTCCTTTCACTATATTTTACTTTGAATTTCTACAAAAAGAAATCACATGGTATCTTCTATTCAAAAAAATACAGATATAATTATAGTATTCTATATATAATTCCTATTCATTATATTCTAAGTGGTAACCATATACTTAAAATTTAAATCACCTAATTTGAATACACTTAAAATAGTTTCTCGAGTAACAAAAGTGCTTCTTTTACAAATAAGATGAATGTACGTATCTTAACTTCTATTGAATATGTTCAGCTCGAATCGGAGACTTAATATTTACACTTGATTCTCGCTGAACTGCTAAACATTGAACAATTTCAACCGACACATAACACTTAATTTTTCCATTTTCTGAAGGTTCATTTTTCGTATCAGTCAGTGGATTTCTTTCGCAATAGCGTCTATTATTCTTTGGAAATTCTCGGGTCCAAGGCCCAGAAAGTTTCTTTGTTGGGGGGCGAGGCCGAAAGATCGTCTTCGTCTTCTTCTTCTCAGGATGTAGTCATCGTAGTCAGCACTTGTTGATGGATTTACCTTGGCGTAATAAAGTGCTGCGAAACCGCTGTATATCAGCAGTGCGGCGGTGGCAAGCTGTCGACAAAACGCATTAACGTTGTTGGTTACGCTGTATTGTCTCGTAAATGTTATTTGCACGTGACAAACCAGCGGAAATAACTGCGACGGGATGTTTCGATTATTGGGAAATTTTCTTCGATTACATAACTTCGCAATTTCCCATCAGTTTCCACTTCTCATTCATCAGATGTCATCTTTTTCTAAATTCACAGCGATCTTCTCATCAAATTTATCAGTGAGATTTAAAACCTCAGCAATCATAAACGCAGTGAATTTAGAAAAAAATAATAAGTGAAGATCTATGAAGATACTTTAGAGATAAATCTAATTTCTACGTAGAATCTAGATGATATAAAGAAGATTGAAGTCTTACTTGAAACACTGCCCAGAACTTGTAACTACCCTCATTTATGAGGAAGTCGTAGTAACCACCCCAGTTATCTCCTTTCGCTTCTGTCATCGCCTTGGAATCTCCCATATCATCATCCATGTTGTGATCATCATCATGGTCATCGTCATCTTCATCCTCATCGTCATCCTGCTGATAGCCACGCTCGTTTTCTTCAGCGGCGTAACCGCGATACCATCTCGAGTGCCTGGCCACGTAAAATATAATAATTAGTTCCGCGTAATTATTCGGGATTGCCTCAAGTTGCTTCCACTGATTACCCTACGTTTCAATATAAGATATTAGTGATAAAAACGTTAAATGAGTCTACATAGCACATAGGATCGTCCAACAAATTGTAAATTGTATGCAGAATGTGGATATCTATGGATAATTTATCTTCATTAGAGCTGGAAAAATCCTTGATGCAATAAATAATTGACTACTCAATTATATCCACTTTTTTAAATTACAAGCAATTCACCCGAATGCTCAATTATTTTACCCAATCATTATACAAAACACAGATACATTATCAATTAAAATAAAATGAATTCATATATTATAATGTTATGATTTTATATTACCTCAACGAATCAGTAGTTGCAACTGCAGTGACTTCTGTCGTGACTTCTTCTTTCAATTGCCTCTCATTTTCAACAGATTCCCCTTCTTTCGAAATGACAAATTGTGCAGAAATTAAGACTAATAAGAATTGACATATGAACCGGATTTCCATTCTAAAAATATTTTTCATTAAATGCATATTCTTGAGTAAAAATAATTATCTTTAGATCAATACTAACCTGGCGAGATAAAGTAAAACTTTTTTCGAAATTCCCGAATCTGTAGACAATTATAAAAGCACTAGTTCTTTTGCATATCACTAGGAAAATTAAAAATCTTCACTATTCACTTTTAAGAAAATTCCATTCTCGCTTCAATTAATCTTCGAAATTCGTCGTTTAGAAAGCATTTATTTTAATTTCACTTTTATCTACAATATCACAAAAAAGAAGGCACATTTTGGAAAAGGAACTGTTCGTAGGAATACACGATGAATAACTGATGCGATTGCTGGACTTGGGTGTAAAGTTGCTCATGAGTATGCACATACTAGTAACTGTATCACCCAGAAACGGTTAAGTAAACAATTACTACAGGTGTTAAGTCGCCTAATTGTTACCGATATTACGATCTTGGAAGCTGCCTAGGAAATTTTTATTTAGACGATAAGGACCACTTATTAAAGTCGAGTTGTGAATGTAACTCGTTTAAGATTTATCTTCTTAACAAGCAGTAGTACAGTGAAAGTTTTTTTTACGTTAAGTCAATGAAGTAGGTGCCAAGTGTTTCGGTCATTACATTGTTTCACAGCAAATCATCTCTCATAAGTTGGAAGATTATTGACTCGACTGACCCAGTTCTTTTTATTCTAAAACATATATTTGTTCACGCACCTTGGGAAAATTCCTTAAATCGTAATATCCTACCATAATTACGAATGACGATTTTTATTATAATTATTAAAACCAAAATGTACTTTAGAAAATTAATCAATTTCAATAAGTAAAATAAAATAAATTATCGATATGTTTTATCTGATGAGTAATTGTAATAAAATAAAAATTTATTAATTGGTTTGAAAGTAAATTATGTCTTCTGATTTTTGTAGAAATTATTAACAATTTTAGTTTGCTATTTATAAAAAATTAGGCTGATATGTTTTTAGAAAAGTTACAATTAAGCTGAAGTTTTCCAGTAGTGAACCAAAACCAATAAAATTCTTGGAATACAGAAGTCGTTACTCTAAATTGTAATGTTTCTTTACTGTCTGTATTAGACGAAATAATTAGCGACTCCTGATAAAGTCCCGTTGAGACAATAATCTAATGTGTAGGTGATAATTTGTAGAATTCCTGTGGTTCGTACCAGTTCAGTTATAACCAGTTTCTTATAGGGCATTTCCCGAATATTTCTTCAATTTTTTATTGTTTGCAATGTTCTTTTCAGAAATATATCATTTTTTATATTTAAAAAATATCTGAAAAACATTCAAACATCAAAATGATTGTTTCTAAATAAATTGACTCTTTAGTTAAAACCAATAACAAGATTACTGTATCAATATTCTATTTTTCTTTCACCGTCTCTCATCTAAATTTTCTTTAAAAGTTTGGAAAATAATTATAAAATATTGATTTTATATAATTTTATGAATTTAGATTAATACTGAGACATTAATTATAGACTTATTATATTTTAGTCATCTATAAGCTGAGTGGGAAGGATAATTTTAACAGCAAAGTATTTTACAATTCTTTATTAAATTAGATTTCAGTATATTATTACATCAATAACATAAAATTACCAAACAGAAACATTTATTTTAATTTTATATGAAATACCTACTTATAGTTAAATCTTAAACAAAAATTAAAACATAATTTAAAAAGTTAGCAGTATACAATATTATCCTTTAAATACTATTATTTTATTTTGTGGTTGACTGTCGTCTTAAATTCATATTTAAAATTAACAATCGTACATAAATATCTTTTACAATCTAATTACATTATTTTTCAGAAATTAAATTCTTATTCTACTCTCATCAGTCTTTGGTGTGTCTATTTTCCCCCATAAACAATTAGATATTAAAAAATTTCTCTCTAAGAAATTTCTGAGCAAGAATTCCTATTCAAGAAATTCAGTCAGTAAAATTATCTTCCCTTTCCAAAATTGTCCTATACGTGGTTATCTTCTAATTATGGCTCCACCCCTTCCAGAAAGTTTTTCACGTTTTTCCATATTTTTCAATAGCCTCCAAAACCCATACTGTATAATCCCACCAACTTGACTCGTTCTGGTCATTACTAGCGCTTCTGGCGTCAGCAGCAGCTGCCAAATTAGCCGGAAAGTTGATCTTGTGTCTGGCTACACTCTTAAGAACTAGGGCCGCTATGTAAATGATAAAGTAGATGCTGAAGTACAGAGGAATGTACCAAAGCTTTTTACCAATATAATAATACGAATAAGGTCTCTTGTTGAGACGCTGGTCATTCATCTCTGGTTCTTCTGTCGTAGTAGTGTGATCATGATAATGTGGATGATCTTCAGGGATGTGATCATAGATTACCTCATGATGATAATCATGATCAGAATCATAGCCACCATCCGGGAATGGAGGATGGTCAAAATGAGTTTCATACTCGACTGATTTTGGTGGATCATCTCCATACATTGGTTTATTTCCATAAGTATCATGTGGAACGTGATCTGGTCCATGGTCGTTTAGATACGAATCTGTTCCATAAGATGCTGGTACCTAGAAATATAAACATATTAACAGAAACATAAATACAAAAAAAATTATAAACAGAAATAGAAATAGAAATACACATGTAATGGCTACATGCAAAACACATAGGGTGTGTTTAAGTTTCTTCAGTCTACGAAAGAGGAGGAATTAATTTTCATAATAATGCTAATCATTGAAAATATTTTAGCATTGATCTTACCTTGGGGCCAGGATCTGAAGGTTGATAATCATCACTGCTGACGTAAGAAGGTTTCGAGTCATCGGAGCCAAAATTAGAGGGTTGATAATGATAAGTATCGGAAAGGACAGGTCTTGTATATGTAATCTCTGGTCCCACTGGTGGCCTTGAAATTGAACTCGAAGAACTTGGGAATCCTGATCCAGTCACTGACCCTGAATCTGGTCGATTTTGGTACTTTATTGCATTTCCATGAGCTACACTGTGTTCGAAAGGAGCTGGGGGATGAAATCTGTCCTGGGCTTGTTTAACTAGCGAATCGAATTTTGCTACCATTTCTTTGTCCAATGTCGAATAACTACAATAATCATTCAAATTAAATTTTAACAATTTGGAATTACAGAGCACTATGATAAATCTAAACAAAACGATAATTCCATGAAATCGATGTATAAAAAATAAATAATTTCCAGAGCCTCACCCTTTCGTTGTCGGATAATCAATAGCTTCTCCAGGCCGAAGAATAGGATTTCTGGCACTGACGAAAACTGGAGAGGCTGTAATTACGATGTCTTGTACACTTCTGCCTTCACTCTTTTGACCCCCGGAGCTGTAAAAAACAATCCAAACTTACTAATTCTATAATTTGGGGTTTGCAAAATAAGGAAGTTTATTCTGGGGTCATCTTCATGCAAGAAAAAAGACGCATAAGGTATAAGAAGAGAATACAATTAATTGGAAACTATTAAAAGCAATTACGGATTAAAAATTGTTTAAGCTGTTGGTTTGCAGTTTATGATAACTTGACCTTCTGACTGACAAAGAAACTTTTTTAAACAGTAATTATTCTGTAGATTTAATTTGGAGGAAGATGATGACCCCTTGGCTCGTTTTAATAGGCACTAATTTTCGCGCCCTTTTATTACCTCGATATTCCGACGAGATGTTCGCCTTGAGATTCAACTTCTTCCTGGCCATTCTTCGACACTTTTGCATATGAAATCACTTCCGGAATCGTGATTGAGAACGATAGAAACAGAAGAGGGAAGATCTGAGTACAAGGTATCATCTTCCCTGAGCAATACTTGTAAGTGATGGACAGGCGAAGTTTGTGCTTCCTATATAGACTCGTAACTGTATCTGACCAGCAACAACTGTGATTTTATTGTCCAGTACAATTACAATGGACCTTTACGTACTTGTTCAAAAAAATTATGTAATTATCAAGAATGGATGATGAAGATCAAAAAATTTGTACTTTCATTAGAAATATAATAAAGATATATTTTCTTATTGGGGTTGGAAAAGATATTCAGAGAAATATCATGAAAAATTTCTAGGTCGAACTTATTTTGAAATACTATTACATTTTCGTGGTCAATACTTTGTCAGTTGAAGATAGGGTGTTAATTGTTCTGAACGATCTTAGAATGAAGCGCTCTAATTTTCTTTACAAACTTCAACTGACCGTTACAATAATCAAAAAATGCAATAAATTAGCTAAAAATTTTGAATTTTATATGATTCTTTCTTCGAAAAGTTTTAAACATTTTTTTAAACCAAATCTTTAAAAAGTAAAGAAATTATGATCGTAAAATAATAACTAATCTTGTGCACTTTACTATATTTTTTTATATTTTTCACTCTTTGTCGACTACAACTATAAATTACTATAATGACTCACAAAATTATGAAAGAATAGACTTGCGATGAAGCTAAATATAAAAATGGAAATATATTAATATACCCAAATTCTTAGACTTTTTTCAATTCTAACATCTTAATTATTTAATCTATAATCCTTAATTTTATTCTTTCTTAATGATAATTTAAATCTTAAAGTAAAGTTTCACTAATTATGGTAACTTTTCGTTTGAAAATCTCACTTTCTCATCTCACGCCTCTGGACTAAAGTATATTAAAATTAGATTTTACATTTATTTTTGAATAAAATATATAATTGTAATGAGTTAACAAATTGCACCTTCGAAATTGTCTCAGATTTAGTTACATATAAATAAAAACTTTGCTTAAACTATTGCGACAGATATCAACTAGTGCGGTATATATTTTCATGGTCACTCTTATGTACACACAGCAATCATATCACGAACAAAAAATAATGTTTTCTATTTCTTGTTATATAATTATCATAATTATATATTACAGGCTCAATAATTTCAATCGATAAACTACGTCAAAAATTCGGAAATTCTTCTGTTAAGCCGACATGAGTTTCCCTGGCGAAAATTTCGAATTGAAATTTATTCTGAACAAATCCAAAATTTTACGAATTTGGATTTGTGCAGAACCAATTTCAATTCCAAACTTGCGCCAGGAACTATTTTATAATTATCAGAACTTAATTCTTCATTATAAAATTGAATTCATTTTAAAAACATTATTTGAAAGTTTCATTTTTAAATGAAGAAAGTTCTAAGCCTAAAGAAATACTGAACTGTAGGGCATCCTATTCATATATATTTTTGACAAACTTTAATTAATAAAATTGAATATTTGAATGAACACGTTTTTAAAACTAAAAGTAATTTGTTCTTGAATGGGAAATTAAAATAAACTTGATACTTGGGCATTCCTTGTCAAGTCCTAATAAAAATTTTGCCCGATACGCAACAATGTTCAGCATTATTTTGATCAGTATTCATATTCAATTGCTTATCAATTTTTTGAAATATGTATTCTATTTTTTCTCCTCTGGTTCTTTTTCAATTGTGACATTGTGTTTATCGTTTTCACTTTTGTCCTCAAAGGCAGGATTCGTGACGCCATTGTTTTCTTTTTTGGAATCTGTCTTATCTTGAGTTTTCTTTTCCTCTAGTTGATGCCCACTCTCGGAAATCTTCTCGATCTTGTCGAGGTTCTTCGCGTTGTTGAGGGCCTCAATGTCCTTGGAACTAGGCTTTGCGCTTTCGATTTTCATCTGATCTTCAGAGTAAGCCTTGTTGTCACAGCCCTGGGCGATCTTTTCTTTGTCTTGATTCTGTTTCTTCCCTTTAAGGCCGATTTCAACCGATCCATTCTCGAGATCGCTCTGCTGCTTCGTCTTCTTCGGTTCTTTCTTCACGATGTCGTTGCCCTCGACCTGAGGACGCTTCTTCAAGTAAGCGACGTTGAAGATGTAGTACATCAATCCTGTCAATAGAGAAGCTACTGCGAATATCTGATATGTCGAACGTGTTCCCACTCCTTTCATGAGAAAACCTCCGACTAAACTTCCGCAACTTTTTCCTGCAATGGGAAATTTCGGGTCAGTGAGTCAGTCGCGGTTTATCAATAAATAATCTAATCTTCAAGATGCATTTAACTAAATTTCACACCAGAATTTCAAAAACAATTATATCAATTTTTGATCTAGAAAAAAAACATCCTTGACATTACAATTATTCTTATTTTTAACAACCTGTAATTATAAAACGATTATCATTGAAATCGCACAAAAAAAATTGTCTTTTGGATATTAATTATTAAAGCTCGTAATATATTTGGTAATTATTCCGGAAATACTAAAATGTTTTATTTGTTTCGTAATTTAGATGAGGAATCTTGAAAATGTAGATCAGATAAAGCTTCAGTGTATATAATAATTAACGTAGTGGAAAAAAACTGAAAAACAATTCATTTTTACAATTTTCCTTACCAACTCCGTAGTAAATTCCACCAAGTAAGCCCTGAACAGAGCTATCAGTGGCTGTCGTTGATAATT
This sequence comes from Synergus umbraculus, assembly GCA_900474325.1. Lineage (NCBI taxonomy): Eukaryota > Metazoa > Arthropoda > Insecta > Hymenoptera > Cynipidae > Synergus > Synergus umbraculus. The sequence goes on along the minus strand of UCOK01018003.1, from coordinate 13,380 downwards.
TTGCAGCATAAGTTACAGCTGCAGTAAAAGCAAGTCCAGACGTCACAGATTCAAGGGCTTCGAAAATCAGGCACAGCCAGGGATTGTAAATTAACGAGTATCCTGAAATCATAAATAATTAGAAAATATAGTCTGTCCCAGTTGTTTTAATGGGAGTTTAATTAACCATATATATATAGACATTCACTTACCAACTAGCCTAATGGCGTAGAAAATAAATCCAATAAAGAGCACATTTGCATGACCAAGTCTCTCAATTATCGGTCCTGATAGAACCAACAAAGGAAGACCGGCAAGACCACTGACTGTTATGGTGACCCCCATAAGCGACTGGGACGCTCCTAAATCTTGTAGGAACCAGAAGAGGAATGACTCGATGTAGCCCCAAGCAGTTCCTATAATCAAAAATATTGCAATAGATAAGAGGTTTCAAAATATTTACAAAATTGGATTGAAAATATTGAGGAAAAACCAATTGGACAATCACCACTTAAAATTCCTTAAAATCCTTTTAAAAAATCTCTTAAAATTCCATGAAATCCTTTTAAATTCCACAAAATATTTTTAAACTCATGAAAATCCATTGAAATTCCACAAAATTCCAATTGCGGAAATATTACTACGCTATATTACATAAACTCCGGTAATTATACTCAAATTCCTGTGATGCAGGACTGATATCGATCTTTTGTTAAAACAATAAAAATGTCCGATTTTGAGATAGGTAGATATTTTTAGAGACAAATAAACTCACCCAGCATAAAGCAAACAATATACAGAGTGACGATTTCTACATTTTTCAGCACATCGAAGACGTCACTGATAATGTTTGGAGTTGGTGCTTTGAATTCCAAATTGATAAACAGCATCAGGAAGCCGGAAGCGACTTTTAGAATCGCGTACAGGTAGAATGCTGGCCTAAATTTCATGAACTTTTAACAGTTATTCGTGTTAGAAGAAATTACTCAGAAAGAAAATAATTCAAAGTCTCTCTGCATTGATTAGAAAATGATATTGAAATAATAAATTTATTTTAGACGTACCTAAAGTCAGTGAAGGCTTTCCCATAACTGAAATAATCTATCATCAAGCCAGATAAAGGGGATGATATCATTCCTCCGATGCTACCGTATAATCTCTGCAATCCATAATCAGCCTTTTGCTCTCTTAATATGGCAATCACTGCGCCTTCAAACATGGCCCATGCAGTACCACCAATCATTCCTACAGTAAAGGAAAATTATTTTTCATTACGAAGAGAAAAAAGAAAAAGGAGTGGCATTCAAATTTAGTTTCGAAATTTCGTTATTTTATATGCATTCATAAAAATATCTCACCAATAAATACTCTGATGGTGAGATAGAGCCAGAATGTAAGCTGAATGTTATAAACGATCTCCTCTTTCATATTCGAGCACATTTCTGATCTTGGGGCCGTAAGTAAGCACCTCTGAGTGCAATTCATAACATTATAATTCCCCGTCGAAATGAAAACATTTTGATCAGCACGTTCAGGATTATCACATTGAACATTAATCAGATTACTTCCAGTCCAATTTGATTTCTGAACCAGATATTTCTTCACACCTACTAAGTCGTTCTGCGACTCAAGAGCCGCAAGAATTGTCTTGAAGGGACGATAATCGAATGCTTGACTAGAATCGCTCTGAAAATTGATTTGCATGGATAAATATTACTTAAAGGGTTTTCTTCAAAGGATGTGCAATATATTCATTAAGTACATAATTTATGCACCTGTTGATCCTTATTAGAAAGTTGTTGGAAACCACAGTTCAATATTTCATCTGCTTCCTTGCCTTGGGGACCCTCTTCAATGATTTGACTGCACTTAAATTTGAATAAATCGTCTGTTGGAAAGTAAAAGGTGTAATTCGTGATTTGTCGAATCGAGTTTTTAAAAAATAGATCGTTCTCCAACTGCCTGTGTGATCTAACATCTTCTGTTTCATCGACTACCTGAAGAAGTTAAAAAAATTAATTCGATGAGCTTCTACGAATTTATATTTTAAGAGGAAGTTAAACTTTTCAGTGTTATCTCGATCTGAAGGTTACAAACCTCACCTTTTTCAATTTTCTTTCTGGAGTCGTGTAATTAAAAACGATGACTGAATCTTTTTCTGTAACCTCTACTGTGTACGCTCTTTCTTTCAATAATGATTGAACGTCAGTGTCCATGGGTGCGGAACACATAAATCTGTAATCGAAATGGTTCATATAATATCGTTTATTTAATTATTTTATGTTTAAATCGTTTATCAGATATAATCATTTAAATTCTGATCTCTAAATCTATATAATGTATTTAAATAAAAACCTCACCCGCAACTTTCTATCCTCAGGTTTACTTCTGATTTAAGACTCGACTCGCAAGGATATTTTTGACTCATTTCATAAATCAAATTCCCATTGTTTCCTGGACAGCTTGCATCTAGAATTACCCTATCTGGAAATTTTAGATTCACTCTGCCCACAGGAACAATGAGCAATAATAGAGCTGCTACTCCACCAAGGGATGTTAAAAACGCTAAGGATACCTGGAAAAGACAACATTTAAATTTATAAAATATATTGCGTCAGGAATTTATATGTAAGATCACATTTTACAAAATTACAGTCATTCAAGTAATTTCTCATTAGAAAATGTAAATTTTAACTAAATTTTGCCGAATCAGGGTTTTAAAATGAAAAGATTCTATACTAAGTAAAAATATATGTATAAGAGTGAATTAATTAATTATTATTAATAATAAAATTTAAGATACCTACTCGAAAGTTCCCTATTCGATCTGCAACTAATCCTGCAACAGGTGGCATAATAATAACAGCGAGTGGGGTAACTGCACTCATTAAAGCCGTTTCTTGCACATTGATTCCTAATTCCCTCATGTGAATCGTCAAATAAGGATAAAGCACGAACAATGCTATAAAATAAGTAAATCATTATTGTTGATTAAATATGATATTTTCTTATTTAGTTATGCTAGGCCCTGGGTTGATGAGGGAAGAGGGTAAAAAATATTATACAAACAAATTTTTATTTTCTTAACGGCTGTTTATTACATTCTCATCAGAGAAGGTATTCGATTTGAATAATATAAATGTTACTTTTTTTTCATTTTATAATCGTTATTATTTGTAGTTTATTGCAAACTAAAAGAACATCAGTACAACGACCCCAATCCGAGCATAATCCAGAAAAGTGCTGCTTAACTTCACTGACAGAACGAAAAGCTACACTTTGATTTGCCCATCAGGATACATACGATAAAATATTCATATAATTCTATTTCTTCTTACAAAATTTTCCACGATAAAAATTTTAATTTTTTACCGTATAAAAATGTGATGCATACAAGATATAAGGAATATGGGAATTTCAATATTTTAAAAGTTTTTTTCACCTCGACTTTTCATCTTGACTTTTATTGATAATTTGAAAAATATGCAAGAGTTTCAAAATTTCAAGATATGACAAGCGATAATCAAGATGTATTTTCTTAGTGATTTAATGTAATACATTTTTTGATAAACTTACTTGAAGCTTTAACGAAAAATGCAATTTTTATAGGCATCAGTTCCTTCTGGCGGAAATCTTTGGTGATCCGCCTGAAGAAACTCTTCATTAAGGACATAAGATTCAGCTTCATCTTGATCAGATTTTGAAAACGATAAGAAGTTTTGAGTATTAATCAACAGAGATGCCTTTAAATCTTCATGCCTACAGAATTCTAAAAGAACAAAAGAAAAATGGCTTTATTAGAATAAATTCAATTCATTATTCCAAAATTGCGCTACTGATGTCACTTACCCAAGTAAAAATATTTTACTTAGGATTAAATTCTCAGGATTCTCTTCAAGAATGATCAACAAGTTTGGAAATCACCTGAAATAAAAAGAATATCATATAATAAATAAAACAACTGCTTTTGAAAGTATTTAAAATATGAAGCCAAATATTTGAATGCAAAAAAAATCCTTTATGATATGGATAATCGAATAACCCTGAATAGACTAATTTGATTTAAATGCAAATAATCACTTTCAATGTTGAGTGTGAGGCTATGACCCTGACAGAGAATGTCATGCCAATATAAATGGTACGACTTTTATATAACGGTGCTGAGTTCACTGCACATTAAATCATTGGTGTCATGATTCGCACAGAAAAGGATTTTGGCACATATACCAATCTGTTGGCATTTCATTAACCCAAAATTCTTCATGCTTAATAGGCATCTTATTCAGAAATCAAAGACTAGAATTCATTTGATTTAATTTACCATTTCTATTTACCATTTTTACTTACTATTCACTTATTTTTACATAAAAATTGTTTAAAACCTATAAATAATGTTAAAAAATAGTTAATAAGCGCGGAATGCTGTTTAATGGACAAATGAATATTCAAAAGTAAAAAGAAAGAATGAGACACGTTTAAAATATGACATTTTTTCAATTCAGTTGCTAATAAAAATTATTTATCGACTTGATACTTATATTTATGGTATATTCTAGATCTTGTATTAAAAAATAAATTCGAGACTTCTCTTTGATTTTCGGGGAAAGATTGTATTTATAAGCAGTAAAATTTAAAACGAATAAGTCACAATCTGTCACAAAGAGATTACATAAAATGGTCATGAGGTAAATTACACCGATGTATAATCAACGGTCATTTTTGCCCACTTCAGGGCGGCGCTTCCTGCTTGTGGAATTCTGCAAAAACGACATCAACTCATTTTATCTTGTTTCGCGTTATTATATTTTCTAGATCTGAAATCTAGTACTACATCTTTTCAAATATTAAAGAATGAAAATTTCGATGCATTCTATTTTACTGCATAATATTCTCGCTCTTGAAAAAAAATATTCTTTCTTTGAAATTCTTCTCTTAATCAATTGACACTCGATTGTCAATGTAAACACCGAGAAAATTGAATACATCACTTATTTATAAAACAGTGATAGGTATTTACAAACTTAATGACTCAGCAATTTTCTCTTTTTTATCTAAAATAATGCGTGTTTAAAAGTAGACATAATCTTATTTTGTATTTGAGAGAGAAACAAATATAGAATATCAAATTCCAAAGTCGTTACGTTATTCCACAAACAATAGTAATATATATTCAGTTCCCAAGCCTCTTCTTCAAAAGCAAAAGCCAATCAACTAAAGTTGCAGTATCCTTGCAATTAACCAGCAACAATATTGCATACCGTTAAAGAGTTTTCATAGTGCAACAGCTACTATGATTCACTTTACAATAGAGATTAAATTATCATACTGCTTTTATAACTGATTCTATCTCATTACCTCTCATTTCATTAAGCAACGACCATTCACTGGCCTAATAATTTTCTCATTGGCAATTTTTTTCTCAGACCAGTCCAAACTGCTTTACATTTTTTATTTCTACTTCTCCAAAACCCGTTTCAAGTGTCTATTCGAAAACTAATGCCTTAATTTAGTCTTAATTACGGTCGAATGGAAACAAACAAAAAAATAAAGTCCATTTCCTGGAAATCATATGTTTAGCATAGAATTTTCGCTGGAATTTTTAAAATTTTACCCTACTCGAGATGTTTATGATCTTAATTATATGCAGATTTAATCATATACATAGGCAAACGCGTGCTTAGGCTTATCTTTGTAAACCAGGGAACTTTGTCGCGCATCGCGAATTACGAGACAGATAATTATTGCGAATTCATGCTACCACAGGTAAAGCGTGTTGGAACATTATAAAGTAATTGCATAACTCCTGGACGGTGAGACCTTGCACAAATGCAATGCTATAAGTAGCGTCTTCCTGAGATTCAGGAATATTTTGAGTCCTCTCCACCAATTAGAATTCTGCATAAAATGCCGCAACTTGCTTTTGGAAGCTAGACGGTCGATTTTCGACTAAACATTAAAAAGTATGACAATTTTGAAGATCAAAAAAAACTTAAACTTTCTGACAATGACCCATGTATTATATATAATTCTATTTAATGTTTTATTTTTATTTATTCGGTCTCCTGTGGGATCTACTTTGATGGAAGAATCATGCACTTCATCAGTTAAATTCCGGCGGTTCTTCTCGAGTATCTTTCTCTGACCTTTACTGACGACAAAGACTTAAAGTTGAAGAGAAAACTTTTAGTACTGACTCAAATCATCTTTAGTAAGTACAAATTGAGATCCTTCACTCGAGTGTTGGGATTTTGAGTAAGCTTAACGCAGGAAAATAAAACGATTGCTCAATAGATCATTTCATTAGCGAAAGACGTTTTTAATCTGCAGATCTTTCATACAATTTAGAGATAAAATTGTTTCTAAAACATGTTTCAAGATCAACCATTTGGATTTATATTAATCTCTCAGTTCTTGAAACAATTGAAAGAAATAGTCGATGGAAACAAACGAAATTTTAATCCATAGTCTAATCTTGAAATTCGCGTTTTCGCGCAGTAGTTTCATCGAGTTTTAAAATCAATTTCCCTCACAATTTCCTTACTTTTGCAACTATCAAAACAAATTAGGTCATCTTGAGAGCCTCTTTCAAAATTCATAATTATTTAACCGCTGATAACTCGACTATCAGCTTTATGATATTACTGAACGTTGCTAATGCAAAATAGAGTGGTCCAGGAGTATTCTCAAGTAGCTCTCCAATTATCCATTTTATCCGATTACGTTCGCCGTCTTCTGACGTGAAAGGAGAGTGAAGGATGTGTATATAAGTTTAGATTAGAATTTCTATGCAATGTGTTAATATTATAATAAAATTCCATCTAATCCCAAACAATTAAATCCTCAAAAAACATCTCACACTTTCAGCAAACAAAAAACTATTTTTAATTCATGATAATCATCGAAATCACTTTCATTATGACTGTGAAAAAAATCTTTCCGCCAAAGAGATTACAAACATAATCTTTCGTTCCGGTATTCAATTTGTATTTCTGGTTTTTGTTTTGAATGATGAATCGTGCAAGGTTTTTTTATTGACAATAATTCCTCTGTATTTGTGTCATTACGACGGCATTTTTTCGCTCTGATTGCCGTGAATGTGTTTTGTAAAAATGTACACATAATGTTGTAAGATGTCCCGCAGTAGAGTTGACAAAATCGGTTACGCAAAATGACAAAATACTATATTTCAAGGTGAGAAGAGTATTTGAATTAACGTTGATTTATGGGCAAGACAATAGAAAAATCGAATTTAATGAGAAAGTATGTAAAATCGAATGTGTTCCGCTGGAAAATCTAATAAAAAAACAAAATAACGGAAGTTTTTATTGTTTGTTCAATGGAGGACGACAAATTATTAAGGACAATGGCATATAGAATTTGTAATCCAAGAGTGTGACGCAAATGCAATGTCGAATTCCTAATAGATTAATGTCATTCCAACTCTCTTTGTTGGATTTGACACGTTCAATTGTAAATGCTGATGAACTTGTATATTTCATCCTTAAAACAACCTCCTGGCAGAAGTGACATGAACACATAAAATTTGAAAATTACTTCCGCTAAGCATGCATATAACGTCACCTTCTTCATGCGCATATTACAGCATAATACCCTATATTTGCAAAAAAAATACTTTACGTGTCTTTTAACAAAAATGATACAGTTCGTTAATTCCCTTAATTCGTTGTTATTCGGACATTCGAGAATGAAAATTTGTTTTTAAATAATAGTCATCCTATCATTATGTATATGACTTATTCAGTGAAAAATGCATTCGTAATTTAAAAATAACTCATAATCACTAAATCGGAAAAAAAGTTGTATCCAAAAGGTTAAAAATCTCTAACAAGTATCAATTCTTCTAGAGAATGTAAATTGATCTCGCGAATTACGTAAACTTCTGTTCTCAAGAAGAGATTGGATTACATTCAGGTTAATGACTATAGCAGACACCATATATAGGAAAAATCGAATAAATATGCGAAGCAAATGACACATTTGTTTGAGCTGCAGAGCGAATTATTTGATTTTGTCACTCGGAAACGACGCGATTCAATTGAACGTGATTTACGTGTGTAAGAGGTGTGTGTTGCATTTGTAAACATTGTTATAAAGTAACAGCATAAAGTATTAAATTATGATCAGAATTATTTAATTACTCCTTTAATATTTTAATTATCCGAAAAGTTCATCTACTGACCATTCTTTTGATTGATTATAATTGATTCCTATTATCGATCAATCAAAATTTGAATTTAAAATGCACCTTCTTTTATGTAAATATTCGCTTTGCTTGATTCTGTTTAATATCTAAAATGTTGAAAATAGATTTTATAAAGAATATTGAACGATTACAACTAAAGTTCTTCAAAAGGATATTGAAAGTTCAAACATCAATCAATCTTACCTAGTTTTCAGTTAAAGGCATAATGTCTTTGGAACTTTCTTTTGAAAATTTAGTCATCGATCATGACACGAATGAATAAACTTACTATTAAATAAATCAATGTGTGTGTATTTAACTCGGTCAATTGTGAAGGCTTATGTTACAATACAAAGTTATTGCCTCTTAGATAAGTTTACCTGCATTCTCCTCAAAAATATATGACCCAGTGCATCACAACACTTTTATGGCAAAGATATTTACTGTGACGTTTTAATATCTTATAAAAAATCTTTACGAGAAAAGACTGTTTTCAATTTGCACGAGAGATTTACTATTCGTGCGTAAATTGTGTGACGACTGAAGAGTATACTTATCCGTAAAAACAAAGTCTGAAATTGAAGCTCGACTTTTTCTCATTTTCGTCTGAAATTAAGTCGGTTTGGTTTAATAATGAAAATAGTATTTTAAAAAAATTCTCCTGAGTTAAAACAAAAATAAGCCATCAATTGGGCTAAATTTTAGTCCATTAGTTTTAAAAAAGATTTAATTTTCTTCTTTATTATCGAACTTTATAATGAACTAATGAGGGATAACATGTGAAAGAGAATAAATTCAATAAAGACACTAAGTAATTATAGATTAATAATCTAAAATTGTTGTTAATAAACAACATTTACATTACATTTAAAATGTAAAAACTTCACAATGATATTTCAACAGAATTAAACATGCCAAACCGCACTTTGTGTTATTAAATTTATTATCCCTTGCAAGTATAATGAAGTTGTCACGTGCGAATTACTTTCACAATTCCACATAAACCCATCTTTGTTGAGAAAAAATATAATTTGCATAATTAACAGTAAACAAGAAGTATCATTCTTCTTCAATGTCTAGCTTCCTTGTACACAAATAAACATAAAAATGTTTTCCCACTGTTGCATAGATTGTTCATTTATTGCCATTTTCACTTGTAATAATAAGCGTATCAAAATCTTACCTCTGCTATAAAATAAGATGTAGCACTCAGAAAAGCCTTCAATCCCAATCTTATATATTTTTCTTAAAATCTCAGCACTTTTCACTTTTAATTAGTCTTCCAGTTGAGTCAATAAAAGTATCATTCAAAAACTGCTTCAATTTTTAAATGTAAAAAATATTTTACTCTCAAAAGACACTGGGAAAAATTTACAGAAGGCTTGTATAATTATTAGAAATGATCAGATATTTATGACTCTTATTGACTTAAATTTGCATAAGAATTCAATTTTAGAGATCGAGAGATCTTAAAAAAAGATTTTTCCAGATTTACACCACGTGTTTGTGGAGTTTTCTTTTAGGGACCGTCGCGTGTGCCAGTTCGCGGTGAATGGGGACCCAAAATCGGCACTAGGATCAGAGGGGTCCGTTCAGCGCGATGTCAAACGCGCTACTACTGCCTTTTACTGATTGTAACGAGTTGGCCGGCACGAAAACTCATTTTCTAATAAGGCAATGGTTTTTAAACGCAGTAATCTTCGCCGATTCTGTTCTGTGCAACAGATACCTACGCCCACGCATCGACCAACACGAATAAGATCAGAAGTTATAAGGATTTTTTTCTGAAAAATAGTATTTAATTTGGATACCGTCAACGGAAATGCTGGTAACACAATTACTTCACTAATTAGATGATTATACTGATGTTACTTCATAAGTTCCATAAGATCAAATTGTCGATTTTTTACACGTATAAGTGTGTAGTTCATATTTATAATTTATTTTTGCATTACGTTTGCAGAAAACTGAAATAATTTCCATGTTTCGAAAGTGTTTTTCCCCGTGAAATTCTTTGAATTTTGAATTTGATTATTCCAATTTTGGAAGCTTTCAAAGTAAATACATTTTATAAAAAGTGACCTATCTTCAGTAACGCATTCAAAATGCTGACCTTCTCAGCTTTATATGCCAAAGTTTAAAGTCTTAGCATTTAAAAACACGAGGCGAAAGTTTCTAAGATATGTTTGAGGGTCAACTTCTATATTCGTTAAACATAATCCACAAATCTGCGTTCTTTAGTCGTTTTTAAGGCTTTCTGTGCATATTAGTTCCTATTGATCAAATATACTTAAGAAATGTTGAAACTACTTTTGAAATCCTTTCGAAAAAAGAAGAAATCTCCATGTTACTGCCTGCGTACATTCGAAGACGATCGAAGGCCGCATCCTTGCGAATTCAATGTAATTTTCTAATTTATTAACAAATAATAATGTATTGGAAATTTACTAAAATATATGATTAAAAAGCAGAAGAAATATAATCATGAGTACAAACGTGATGCATTTATGTAAGTCGATATGATAATGAACAACTTTTTTTTTCCAATGATAGAAGAGTTAATAATCAAAAGAATTATTTTTATTATTCTTCCAGTAACTCGCACGTCCGATGGAGAGCCTTGAATGCTCCTCGTACCCTACAAACGTGAATAACAGTGAAAGACCTTCCAATTAGTTTCTATAAGAACTGTTGAGAGGTACATTGGTCATTACACAATTTACGCGAAAGGTATAAAGGTGACATATCCTATATGACCGAGAATTCATTGCACTCTACAATATTTTCCCATATATCAAATCTAAAAATTGACTTAGGCTATACTTAAAGTATGCCTAGAATTTTTTGATTGCACCATGTCATATTATGATTGAAATTGGTTTCCAATCACTGTACAAACTACTATTATATCAATTGCGAAATGATTAAAACTGATTGCAAACTGAAAATGAAGGATTCTGCCCATAATGTTTAATTACTGCGTTTTAAATTAACATTTTTTCTACGACTGTTTCAATGATAAGTTTCAATAAGTATCTTTCAAGTCTAATTCTAAGAATGTCATTTGTTTACTCACGGTTTCTTCCGGTGAAAGTTAATTAAAGTTTATATGCTTAAATCAATGCTTTGAATGGCTTTGAATGAGAAACGTAAAATTCTACTCTATTTACTGTACCTAATGGATTTCACGTACCAATAAAAAAAGTGAAACGCACTCTGAAGTTTTTACTGTTTATTGTCTCCTCGCAATGAAAGGTTTGAACGCAATATATATTGTTACCATTGTGAGGTCTAATCTTGTATTGATTGTGAGAAAAAGAAATAATTATCAAGGATAAATATTTTGTCACTAATTATAAGAAATACACTGCACACCGCTTTGTAAATCTCTCTTGAGAGAATGATAAATGATTTTGATTTTGAATGTACACACTGAGAAACTCTGTGTTAGAAAAATTACTAATATCGATAGCAAGTAGGGGCAAAATCCCAAAATTGAGACATTTTAATACAGAAAATAATAAATTTTATTATTTAAATAGGAAATATTACTATTTAAATAGTAAAATGTATTATTTTTTGTATTAAAATGTCTCAATTTTAGGATTTTGCCCCTACTTGCTATCGATATTAGTAATTTTTCTAACATAGAGTTTCTCAGTGCACCAATAGCTTTTTCAGTTCATTATCTTTCCTGTTTATTTGGTTTGAAATTAATTTGAAAAGGGGATAAAAGTCGTACTTTTGTCTTTTGAGAGAAAAGTAATCTTACAGAGTATATTGCACTTTTTTGTGATTATCCGTTCATTAAACTAAATTGCGTTCAAATGTTCGTAAACTCTCATCCACTTCGACTTCTTGACCTTTACAATCACGTAGAGTTCTATAAGGCTGCTATAAAGAAAGAATTCGCAATAGACTTCTAAAACAATGTTATTTCGTAATTTTAAAGAATGATGAATATTTGTCAAGTTTTTTTATTTATAAATATTATATTTGTCGAAAAGTAACGGTTAGATAATTTGTTTTAATTTCAGAGTTCAAATTCTTGCAGGAAATCCTTTGAGATTTTAAAAATATGCAGGAAGAATGAAAGATGTGAATTTTTTAGGTGAAGTTAGATAATTATCATAGAACTAGGAAGACATGAAAAGCAGGTAGACGAGTAATTCCATGTGGAATGCATGAGAAGTATTTACCATGATCTGCATGTACTTCGCAGGGCCTTGCTCGCGATCTTGAATTCAACATTGTAAAATAAAATGACTGAGAAACATATTGTATATATGTTGCTGCCAAGAGATTACTATCTATAAGACGGGTTTCTCTGCAAATAAATTAGGCTTCCCTTTATGAAAGGCCTGAAATTTAAATATTACTCTGAAAAGGCCTATTCTCAATTCCCGTTTATTGACTTTAAAATTAAAAAATTACATTTTTTAGTTGTCAAAGTATGATATTGTAGAAAAAATTGAATTATATTAATATATAAAATTATTCGATTCATTTGAAATTATTGTTCATGCCTTGGAACTTATCATTTCTGATGACATGCCTTGGAATTGTATACATGACATACTTTGAAAAAAATCGATGTGTAGTTTATTTTGAAAAAATCTGCAGCCAGCTACGTGGTGGTAAAGAAAAGTAAAGTATACGCCTCAAGGTAATGTATACATGACAGATAAGTGATTTGATTAGTATTGGATGAAAATTGAAGATAACGTTGACAATTGAAAAATGGAAAGTAGAAAAAAGTAGATGCTTCAGAACTGCAAGTGAGATCGGTCCGGTTAGACATATTTATAGTGAAATAACTTTTCGGTTGAAAATTTTAATTAAATTGGATATAACTTGGATTTATTACGAAAAATTTTGTAATATTAGAACACTTCCCTAGAAAAATGTTAAGTAGAGCGTCTATAGCATGGATTTTTAGTGGGTGCATAATTATTTGTGTTCAAAACGCAATTAGCCTTAAACAATCTAGTTGGTTAAAGAATTTTGTAAATTATGTGAATAATGAAAAGAGTATTCATCAATTACTCTTATTGTTTGACACTAATGGACAGAATGGGGACACGACAATTCAAGATATTGTTCGTGAAGTCTCAGCAAATGTAGCTTCATTACAAATTAGATTCAAGGAAGCTACTAATGAGAAGGCAGAAGAGCTAAGTCGACTACCGTCGCTGTAC
>UCOK01018002.1:2751-34234 GCA_900474325.1 Synergus umbraculus | reverse complement strand
GATTATATCTATATGTGTGTATGGATATGTGTAAATGATAAATCGGATAACAATACTGAGTTGATAGAAAAGTAAGCCTTTAGTTATTAATAAATAAATAGCATAACTAATAATAATTATCTGATTAGTAGCAGTTGTAAGTACTCTAATGTCGAATATCCAGGAGATAAAGTAATAATAAATAGAATCTAACAAATACTTGAACAATAAATAATGTAACAAACCTAAGCATTTAAAATAGAAATACATAATTTAGAATTTAATGTAGGAAATAGAACTAGAAGTATTAGGCAAGCAGAAACGAAAATAGTAGAATCTTGGACGTTAGGGGTGGAACCTAGATACGAAGAGGGCCCAACCCTCTAAGTGGAGGGGCGAGGACCCAAAGGACGCTCCTGCGTGGGCGAATGTCTTCAGAGTTATACTGACCAGAAATCTGTACGGATCTTCTTCGAAGGAATAAAGACTCTTTTTATTTTGTTAATAAAATCGGTGTTTTTCTGAATCGAATAACCTTTTTTATTTCCAAGTTATTTAATTATTATTTCAGCACAACGCGAAGAGGACTTTTGTCCCTTACAGCCCGAACCTGTAATTTTTATATTTAAATTTCGCGCTCGATTCGCCTTGCGGGCATCACATACAGAATGATTCATTTATGTCTGCCTCGTGGGTGTGTCAACCCAATCCTGGTTTTCATTTGAATCTTATGGAAACCAGGGTTGGGTTGACATGTTTGGGAGGGAAAACATACATGAATCTTACTGTACGCGCCCGCTAATTGTCACCGGAATGAAATTGGCAACTTCACTCTAGCTAAGCAGACACAAAAATAAGTATTTTCGGGTGGGGGGGGGTCGGGCAAAAAGTACTCTAAATTGTAAGAGAATCTCAATTTAGGGTAAAAATTATGAAATTGAAAAAAAATAAAATAAATTGACAAAAGTCCAAATTTTAATTTAAAATAGGCTAATACAAATTTGTAAAAAAAAAAGTTGTTTCAGTCATTGAACTCGAGTGTTGTGTCAAAAAGAAGAAGAATTATAAATATCACATCCGAATTCCACCTCGCAAAAAGTTGCTTTTTTTCTATTTTATCAATAATTATTTATTATTATAAAATGATCGGGGGTTGCTTCATTATTTTTTTGTATGTGAAGATATTTATATTTTTCAATTTCTTTTTTAAAAAAGTCAAAAAGCTTCTTAAATACTCAATTCTTTGTCAAATTCGATGGCAAATAGTATGAATATTTGTAATACAAATTAGATCTCACATATCTTCGTTATTTACCGGAGTAAATCATACTCATCCATCAATTTTTGGTAATACTTCCACACCTGAATTATTCCTAAATACTCAAGTTATATTTTTCCTGTTATTCAAGGGTTTTCGCAGACACTGATTTCGAATTTGAAGTCAAAACCTCTGGAAACAGCAACTTTCAGCTCGCTTTACACGCTCTCAAACACGTGGTTTCGTGCACTTTTTGAAGAAAATATCGTATGCAACTAGGGATACAAGCAATTTTGTCTCGCGCAACGTATGCAGAACTCGTCTTCGCTCTCGATACAGGCATTTTCGTCTCGCGCAACGTATGCCGAACTCGTCTTCACCCTCGAGCTATACGACTCGTTCTGCATACGTCACGCTCGCCAAAAAACGCCTGTATGTATCCCTAGATGTATAATATACTATTTTCGATTGGATAAAAATTGACCGAGATAGGGGAGGGGAAATTTTTAGAATTTTTTCGATCTTGTACGGTTTCGTGCTATTCCGAAGGTATTAAGCTCCATTCCTATGGAATATATTATACAAAATTTTGTCCCGCATGTTTTTGATAGCTTTTTTCCTGGTCTATCGAATAGGTATAAACATATTTTAAAAAATTGAAAATTTGACCGATTTTTTCGAAAATCAAAATAGTTTTGACTTTTACTGAAAAAGGCATGTTTTTTTTTTAGTAAAGCTTAAGTGTATGTCTTTCGATTCTGTAAATTTCATCTTGCCGTTTTTTGTTGTTTGCGAGAAATTAAATAAAGAGTTAAGAGCCGCGCCGACGGCGCTCGAGACTACTGGGCTTCTCGCTCGGCGGAACTTCTTCGGACTCATTTATCGTTTCAACTATGAATATTTATTATTTAGTAAACTGCTCTCTGCATTGTACAGGGTTGAGACTGTCATTAAAGTTTTCTAATGCCTTCATTAGAATCATTGTAGCGACGTAATATTAAGGAAAAAGACTATTTCCACGTATTACAATATATTTATTAGATAGAAATTTATTTCCTTAATATTACGCCCCTACAATGAGTGTAATGCAGGCATTAGAAAACTTTAATGACAGTCTCAACCCTGTACAATGCAGAGAGCAGTTTACTAAATAATAAATATTCATAGTTGAAACGATAAATGAGTCCGAAGAAGTTCCGCCGAGCGAGAAGCCCAGTAGTCTCGAGCGCCGTCGGCGCAGCGCTTAACTCTTTATCAAAACTATTTTGATTTTCGAAAAAATCGGTCAAATTTTCAATTTTTTAAAATATGTTTATACCCATTCGATAGACCAGGAAAAAAGCTATCAAAAACATGCGGGACAAAATTTTGTATATTCCATAGGAATGGAGCTTAATACCTTCGAAAGAGCACGAAACCGTACAAAATCGAAAAAATTCTAAAAATTCCCCCTCCCCTATCTCGGTCAATTTTTATCCAATCGAAAATGGTATATTATGCATCTAGGGATACATACAGGCGTTTTTTGTCGAGGGTGACGTATGCAGAACGAGTCATATAGCTCGAGGGTGAAGACAAGTTCGGCATACGTTGCGCGAGACGAATATGCCTGTATCGAGAGCGAAGACGAGTTCTGCATACGTTGCGCGAGACAAAACTGCTTGTATCCCTAGTTGCATACGATATTTTCTTCAAAAAGTGCACGAAACCACGTGTTTGAGAGCGTGTAAAGCGAGCTGAAAGTTGCTGTTTCCAGAGGTTAGAATAGCCAGAGGCAGTACTGTCGCGAGTTTTTTTACCTCCAGCTGGAGTTTTTTTCGCAGTTTATTTCAATGCTCTAGAAACAGCAACTTTCAGCTCGCTTCACACGCTCGAAAACACGTGGCTTTTGTGCACGTGTTGAAGAAAATCTTTTTCCTCTAACGTTGTACCTAGTAGGACTATACTTTTCCCAAGTTTGAGTTCGATCAGACAAAGTCGAATTCTGAGGGTGGTACACTTGAGGAATAATGCCCCATATATGGATAAAGTTGCGAAAACTGGTAAATTCCGATTTTCTTTTGGTTCAGTATACTTATGTATTTTGACGCGCTGATTGCGAATATGACAGTGAAAATTGCCGCAAATTTTATTTTCATGGTGAAATCATGAAAAAATTCTAAAAATCATGATTTTTGATTCCTCATAGAGGAAGCTTTGTAGTGTTGACGAAAATCCACTTTCTAAAAAAAGGTTCTTTTGAACACATTTTAAGTGGAATATATCGAATATGATGTCTTAAAAAATTGTTCAGATGTATGTGTGCGTGTGTGGCAGTGTCTCCAGATCGTGGGATTTTTCGGCCCCCACTATACGACCCACGAGCTCATGCTATCTTTTCCTATCAATAGGTCCGTGACTGTTGCTAGAAGGAGAAAGCATGAGGTCGTGGGTCGTGTAGTGGGGGCCGAAAATCCCCATGATCTGGAGACACTGGTGTGTGTGTGTGTCACACTTTTAACGATCGTGAAATATCTTTACAACGCGTGTAGATAAATTGATGTTTGGTATATTTATTCCACTATTTACCAAGTTAAATTTTTTTACAAGGCTTAAGCAAAATTTTTAATTTTACAAGTTTCGTTTACTTTTATAATTTTCGTAAAATTTATTTTTCCACTATAACTTGTCAAGTATTCAAAATTGAAAGCTGATGTAAAGAAAATGAAGATTCCTTTCAATTTAATGAATAGATTGACCTATATGAATAATGGATTTCATTAAAAAAGAAAGATGTTATGGTTAATTGTAATTTAAAAGTTAATTTTTCGAATATAATTTCTCAAAGAATAAAAATTTAAATCTAGTGTAAGGGAAATGA
This sequence comes from Synergus umbraculus, assembly GCA_900474325.1. Classification (NCBI taxonomy): domain Eukaryota; kingdom Metazoa; phylum Arthropoda; class Insecta; order Hymenoptera; family Cynipidae; genus Synergus; species Synergus umbraculus. Next base: position 30,137 of record UCOK01018002.1, on the reverse strand, counting down.
AGATTACTTATGTTCAGACTAATCGATTGACCTATATGAAAGGAATCTTCATTTTCCTTACATCAGCTTTAAGTTTTGCTTCCTCATAGAGGAAGCTTTGTCGTGGTGACAAAATCCAGTTTCCTAAAAAAATTTTTTTTGAACATATTTCAAGGGCAATATATCTAATATGATGATCTGAAAAAATGTCCGGATGTATGTATGTGTGTTGTGTGGATGTGTGTCATGATCCAGCAATTTCTTGAAAACGCGTAGAGATAAATTGATGAAATTTTGCATAGTTATTCCACTATATACCTAGTTGAATTTCTTATAAGGGTTTAACAAAATATTTAATTTTACAAGTTTTATGTACTTTTATACTTTTCGTAAAATTTATTTTTCCACTATAACTTCTGAAATATCGAAAATTTAAAGCTGGTGTAAGGAAAATGAAGATTTCTTTCATCGAGACGATTCGATTGACCTATATGATTAATGAATTTCATTAAAAAATAAGGAAGTTATGTTTATTTATAATTTTGAAAGTTAATTTTTCGCTCTATGTTTTCAAATATTCAAAATTTTGAGTTGACATAAGGAAATTGAAGATTCTTTGTCTCTAGACGAATCGATTGACTTGTATGATTAATTTATTTCATTGAAATATAAGAAAGTTATGCTTTATTGGAATTTTCGAAAATGAATTTTTTTAATATAACTTCTCAAATAATCAAAATTTAATACTGATGTAAAGAATACTTAATGCTTCCTCTATGAGGAAGCAAATCATATTTGCTTATAGGAAGCAAAGTGCTCATTGTATGAGTACAAAAGTTGATACATCTTGACAGCTAGTTTAATATTTGAGAAGTTATAGTGGAAAAATTAATTTTACGAAAATTAGAAAAGTACACGAAACTTGTGAAATTAATGTAGGTAATAAATACTTAATGTTTCCTCTATGAGGAAGCAAATCATTGAAGCGGTGTATTTGAGTTGAGCGCTGTTTTCTAAATATGTTTAAGTGTGAATATATGACGCGAATAGCAAAGCTAATCAATTTATATAGTTTGATCGAAAGAGTTGGAAGCGGGGAGGGCTTGGTGACAAGCGAGATGGTATGATTTGGGAAATCAATTACCTATTGATTGCTCGCTTGACTATCGAGCATCTTTTGCTCCACTCTCTCGAGCTCAGAGGGATTCTGAGAGGTAAATCTTTTTTTAGTCTTTTCCCTAAACATTGATTATTTTAAATAGTGATTGGTTTTGTTAAAAGTGTTTGTGTGATTGTTATTTTTCCAGTGTGGCGCTAATTTTCTGCATATTTTCTACTGATTGCCAATTTCTACGCTGTGCCCATTTCTGCGCAATTTACTATGCTTTACATTTGTCTTTTGTATCCGATTGTGATTTTAATGGAGAACGAAGGCATTTTTTATGACGAACGAGTGACCCTTGACGTTGTGACGACCGTTTAACGGAAGAGCTAAACTTCTAAGACGTTTAGAGATTGCTTTGTTTTTTTCTGCTTCGATTCTTTTGACGAATAGTCTTCATAAATATAAAAATTCAGCTGTCGAGCATACGCAACGTAACATGAGGAAAAAAGTAGTATTACATCATATTTGCTTACAGGAAGCAAAGTGCTCATTGAATAAGCACAAAAGTTCATATAACGTGACAGCTAGTTTGCGTTTATCTCAGTTAATATGCAAAATAAAAAAGAAAAAGGGTTTCAAGCAAAATTTGTAGATCTCATAGAGATACATATTTTTTGTTTAAAACATGTTTTTTGTACGACTGATAGTTTTTCAAGAAAATCAGAGATATCGAAGAGCGTGAATAGATACCAAACCGAAACCAATGGAGATTCGATGGTAACGATGGAAACTATCACTCGTAAAAAAAATGTTTTAAACAAAAAATGTGTATTTTGATGAGATCTACAACTTTTGTTCGAAATATTTTTAAAATTTTGCATATTAACTGAGATAAACGCAAAAAAATATTATTTTTATGGTTTTTTCATATTTTCACTATGAAAATAAAATTTGCGGCAACTTTCACTATCATATTCGTAATCAGCGCGGTCAAATTTATAAGTACACGGAACCCAATGAAAATCGGAAGTTACCGTTGTCGGAACTGCACCCAAATATATTTTCAGATCACTTAAACATGGCTTCGAAAAGTATATTTTCAAAATGTTTGCTGTTTAAATTTTTTATTAATCGACTCGTGGAGTGGATATTTCATATATTCTTACATTATATACACGAATGGTCATATTAATGTGAATTTGGCTTTAGAAGTGATTGGAATATTCGGTGCGAAGCTGAAAAGTGTTTAAATGCAGCAATTGTTAGGTGCTCCTGGTGGAATAAATCTGAGTGCCTTAAATAATTTTCCCATGATTACAATTACTGTTGTAACCAAATTTTTTGTTTGATAGGAATTACATTGCGTATCCTCGACAGGAAAGCATTTTTATAGTATTTATATTAATATTGGTCAATATAAGAAATGAGAATCCAAATCAAGGAATTAAGAATAGCAGTTAAATTTTAAATCGGAATGATTGAGAAAGGCAGTTGTAAATAATATTTATGGTTTCTCACCTGATTTCAATAGCGTCAATAAAGATATTATTATTCATAAACCAAAACATTCAATAAACTAAACAAAGCAATCGTTAAGAATGAGTCAATTTGTGATACATACAAACAAATAATAGAATTTAAATTACTGATCGATCTATAATAACGATACAATTTAGAAAAACTCGCAATTATTTAAATAACAGAATTATATCAATGGACATAACATAAAATCAGAAATGAAATGCGGATTCAAATATATATAGGCGAGACATAAGAAGAACGTCAACATACATAAGATCACATTTTAACCAAATAAAGCGCAATCGGCGCAGTAAATAAATAATATCCATCCGCAATTATAATCGTTACGATACCGTTGGTGTTTCCATCACAACGAAGTCAAAGAAGAGTGGCTGATACGTTAGAAAACAGTCAAGCATCATAATTGGTGTAGAATTAGGCATCGCATGGGCGAATAACATCACAAATATGTCATGAAAAAATCGTAGAGTTCGTAAAAGCGAAAACGCCACACTGCAACAACAAATAAACACACAACCACTTGTAGTAAAACCAATCACTATGTAAATTAACGAAGATATTATAAGAAAAACTAAATGAAACTTAATACCTCTCAGAATCCCTCTGAGCTTGAGAGAGTGGCGCCTGAGATGCTCAATGATGAAGCGAGCAATTAATAATTAAATAATTTCCTAAATGATATCCGCTCGCTTGTCACCAAGAATCTCCCCGCTCCCCACTCTACCGATCAAACAATATTAATTGATTGGTTCTACTACCTGCGAATAACATTCATTCTTTTATATTAATATTTCAAGAAGGGCGCTGAATTCAAATACACCGCTTCACTGTACAGATCATCACCCGTAATAATAACAAATATTATTGTACATAATCCATTTGGAAATAATAAATATTTCGTAACTTTAACTTACAATTATTTTTTGCTATTGAATTCAACACTGAATTTGACAAAAAATTGTGTTTTAAGTTTTTTTTTTCTACTGAAATTGGAAAAATTTCTGGAGGCAGTAACGCTTTTAAAGAATTTTTTTTTAATTCGGAGCATGTTAACTTTTATTTTGTATTTTATTTCTAACAGTAAATATTAAAGCAACCCCTGATTAAAAGAAACTCACGCTCAGTATTGTCTGTCAAGCTGCTGTGATCAGATGCAGGTGGTTTGGTATTCACCCCATAATCTTGTAGCTTTATACATAAGAAAAAACACGTATCGCATATTTTTTGAAAGACTAAAACATATAAGAAGAAGTTTTTTTTTCAGTCCGTCAGACAAAAAATTTGGTCTCTCTTTTTTTAACCCAAAAATAGAATTCAACAATACGATTTTTAAAAAAATGGTAAGGTTTCTTATTCAGTAATTTTTATTTTTTACTTTGTAACATAAATTTCGAATTTATCATCTACAAAAGCTCAAATACTTATAACTTTGCCCATAAAATTTTTTCATTAGAAAGGTGAAATGTGTTTTGGAATTTTTGAGAATTTTTTAGCAAGACAAATCCATTTTCGAAAATCTGTTCCTTATCCACTTTTGCATTGTAATCCTTCATATGAGTTCCTTTAAAAATTCAGAATGTTTATATTTCTTCATGTTGTGAACAAAATAAGAATTATTTTCCTTCGTGTAAATTTATAAAATTGACAGAATAGAGCATTATAACTATATACAGAGATGGATAAAAATATAACAAATATTTCTTCTTTTCTACATGTAAAAATTAATATTTAATCTTTCCCCTTTTTTTTCGAGAAAAAATCACGCTATTTCTAACTTGAACTTATGTGCGTACATGCGTTCCCCCAGCACTGCTTTTGAAATCTGATTATCAGCAATTCATGGTCTTAAAAAAACCTCACGTGAGAACATTTTAAACTTCATACCCTCTCCCTCTCCTATGTAAGAGATCATAGAAAAATTATTAATCCACTAAACTTAAAATGTTTACGCAACTTATGAGCGATACCTAATGATCATACATTTTAAAGTCTGCTCGATTCAAAATTAATTCCCCTTATTATTAGTATACTGTCTCACATGGATTTTGGCTTCTTACCGCAAACAACTGGTTTAAATAAGCATTTGAATTTAAGAACTGTAGTATTAAATTGGCTGCTTTTTTTATTTCCGTTTTTCAGGTAAGTACTTTTGACCCTGTTTTTTTTTCTAAAAAATTAGAATCCAATGGTTTATTATTTTTGTTTCCAGATTTAAATTCTATGGGAGAAAACCTATTGTCAAATGCAAGAAAAAAGGTTTTAAAAATGACAGTGTTATTACTTTAAAATTATTTTTAAAAGTTTCTTGTAAGTTTTTTATTATTTTTTTAACTGTAACGATCCTACTTCACTACATCACTACACATTTCATTTCATATCGCAGTATCCTTTTGAAAATGCCCACGTATCCATAATATATTAATCAAACAACTTAAAATAAGCTGGAAGCAACTTTCACAACCAATCACAGGAATACACTAGGATATTTATTGAATGGATAAGAAAATTTCACTTAAACGAAAGTACACTTTTACAATATAAGCCATGTCTTTTCAACGAAACATTATGCATAAAAATTAATAACTGCAAAGATAATTCAAGTCACTGCTAAATTATCTGAAAATTGTTTATTGTTGAATAAGTAACTGCCGAGAACTTGAAGACGTGCTTTAGTGTAAGACATAGAAGGAGATCTGGCGTTGAGCGTCAGAAGGTCGGTACTAGACTTGGCACCGGTTCGTTCGTTAGCCGGATCTGCTTGCCCGCCTGTATTAATTTGCTTCCACCCCTCTCAGAGTTTGTCTTTGTCGTCCTCTTTGGCGCGTCGTCTCACTCGAACTACTCCATGAAAAGGGGAGTTTAGGTGGCCCCTGATCTTAGTTACTGAGGGTAAGACGAGAGAATAAGACATTTGTCTGGCGCATGCGGTCTTTGTTAAAAGGCGCATAAAAAGAAAATGCTCTTTTTAATGTAATTTTACGACAGATTATCGCAACCGCAAGATCTTAATCTAAGTTTTCCATTTAACAAAGATGATACGAAAAGATAGCATCTCTATATTCACAGTGATGTCCAACACGCGAGTAAATGAGTAGTTGCCTACCCTTTCCCTTACCACCTTTAATGGGTCGATTCCCCTCGGCTACTGGGTGGTAGAAATCAAGCATTCAACTAAATTTTCAAATTTTAATTTTTGACTGATGTATCTATATGTGAAATGTTATTGCGCATCTTTCTTCTACTAGAAGAAAAGTTGTAAGTTTTTTAGTTTTCAAATTAAAAGCAAAAAACTTACTTTTAAAAAAAAATCTATTTTAATCCGTTTTTCACTTTAGCTCGTGCTCAGTTCGCCAGTTTTTGGATTTTTTAAATTAAATTTTCAAGAAATGTGCTTTCGGGTGTCCTTTGATTGATAGAATAATAGGAATTCAATCATTTATTTTTTTAAAAAGTTATTAATTTTTTTTGATGCTCGAAGTGAATCGAACTTTTGTAACTTCGACTGTTTCGTTTATCGAGGGAATTTTAAGCAAGCAAAAAATTTTCGCGACAGAAATACCGAGAATACTATAATAAAGATTTTGGAATGTTTCACATCAAAATATTTAATAGTTTAGGAATAGTTATGATTTTAGTTTATAAATGGTAAATGCTGCATGGAGGTAAGTCATAGAGTCCATAGTACGCTCGAAAACTCCAGCGCTGACATGAAATAAAATCATAACTACTCTTAAACTATTAAATATTTTGATCTGAAACTTTCCAAAGAACTTTATTATAGTTTTCTCCGCATTTTTCTCACGAGAAGTTTTTTCTAGTTACAAAAGTCAAATTCGCACCGTGTTTGCACGGTAAGATGCAATATTAAAAATAAATACTGGTTAAAATTGATTTATTTATTTAAAGATAGTTTACAATATAATTGTGATTAAAATTACGAACAATATTTAAAGAAAAGGAGTACAAGTACGCGACCCGAGGTCGTGAGAATTTGTTGTACGTTCGTTCGAGGATCGTTCAAGACTGTTGCTTATGATTACTAAAAGACTGGACCTTAGCCTTAGCCTTTCGTCTGCTATGTTGCCAGAAATAAAAAATTACGGTATTATACAATTTTTAAGACACTCGCAAACCTGGACAGTATTTGTATATTTTATCAAGGGTGCTCAAGGTCGAGCAGATTGCAACCAGATGCGCGAAGCTATTTGGTTTATTGCAGTAGGACAGACGACGCTATCGGTACGTGTTCGCAGACTGAATCCTAGGGTGCGATTATGTAACTTCCCTTTCACGTTCACCTCACTTCACGTCGTGAATTTAAAAATGCAAAATTCAAAAAAAATTGAAATCTGCATTTTTAAATTCACGACGTGAAGTGAGGTGAACGTGAAAGTGAAGTTACATAATCGCACCCCTAGCTTAAGGTTATAAAAAGGAAAGGACCTAAAACATATTATAATGCCTAAAATACATAAGTAAACGACAGCAAAAACTTGATGCGACATTGGAAAGTTTTATAGAAATGCGAAGTACAAAAAATCTTAAGAATGTGAGTTAAAGTACAGATGTTTTATTTATTCTGAATTTTGTACGAATTCATTTACTCGAACACGCCAAGCATCAGAAAAAAAACAATTTCTCAAAAATAAATTTTTGAATTCCTGTTGCTCTATCAATCGAAGAACACCCGAAAGCACATTTTCTGAAAATTTCGTTTACAAAATCCAAAAACTGACGAACTGAGTATGAACTAAAGTGAAAATCGAATTAAAATCGATTTTTTTAAAAAAGTCAGTATTTTGCCTTTAATTTGAAAACTAAAAAAGCTACAATTTTTTTCTACAAGGAAAAAGATGAGCAATAAAATTTCACATATAGATTTGTAAAAATAAATAATATACGTATAGTGTTTGATAACATAAGATAGCGGATATAGGGTAGTGAGGTAGGTTCAATCACGTAATAAGTCCGATCACTAGTGATTTCTTAAACTGTCATTTACAGTTTGTAACGCGGTCTGGCCTCTGACCGCGAGACTACGTCTCGAAAATCTCAATACTTAGTAAATTCAAGGAACTCAAATTTATAAAGTGCCAGTTATTTATGTAAAATAAATAACGATGAAATCCGGTTCCATAAATCCTGAAAAGTCCTCAAACAAAACAACTACTAGCTCCGGTTAGGTTATCACAACATCTCAAGGTCACGTGTGTTAAAGAGAATCACGGAAGAAATCGACACCAGATTTCATGAGAAACAATTAATATATTCAATGAACAAGATCGGTATAAAAAAATAACAAATAATTGATCAAATTGTAGAAAAGAACATTACGTAACTCGTACAGTGATTTATAAACTCGTTAGTTTGATTTAAAAAGATTTAGAAAGCTAAATTTGATTTGAATTTATATAAAAAGACAAATAAATAATTAATAAATTAATTATTAAAGACTTGGAATTGAAATTTAAGTTAGAGAATTGAATTGAAGATTCAATTCTTAAATGGCTGACGTATGTCTGATGGGCGTGTTACGTAACACTTCAACCGCATCAAACATCGTTAGAATTTATCAAATTAAACAAGAATAGTAGCTATAAAATCACAAAATCAGATATAATATGCGCGGAAAAAAAAAGATACAATATATCAAAGAAACAACTCGTGAACACTCCGAAACAATTCAATTATCAAAAGATCAAGAAAAAAAAATTGTTAAGCTCGGCAAAGTAGCTCCAAAACTACTATCTTTAACAATGCTACTTTGTTACACTTGCCAATATAGAAATGAACCATACCTCAGCCATAGTAACAGATCCTGAGTAATCAAATCGATAATTAATGTAATACAATTTCCAAACTAGCTGTCAAGTTGTATTAACTTTTGTACTCAATCAATGAGCATTTTGCTTCCTGTAAGCAAATATGATTTGCTTCCTCATAGAGGAAGCATTAAGTATTCTTTACATCAGCATTAAATTTTGATTACTTGAGAAGTTATATTCAAAAAATTCATTTTCGAAAATTACAATAAAGCATAACTTTCTTATTTTTTTATAAAATGCATTAATCTTTTAGGTCAATCGATTCGTCTCGACATAAAGAATATTCAATGTCGTTACGTCAACTCAAAATTTTGAATATTTGAAAACATAGAGCGAAAAATTAACTTTCAAAATTATAAATAAACCTAACTTCCTTATTTTTTAATGAAATGCATTAATCATATAGGTCAATCGAATTGTCTCGATGGAAGAAATCTTCATTTCCCTTACACCAGCTTTAAATTTTCAATATTTGAGAAGTTATAGTGGAAAAATGAATTTTACGAAAATTATAAAAGTATATAAAACTTGTAAAATTAAATATTTTGGTAAACCATTGTAAAAAATTCAACTAGGTATATAGTGGACTAACTATGCAAAATTTCATCAATTTATCTCTACGTGTTTTCAAGAAATTGCTGGATCGTGACACACACACACACACACACACACACATTCATCCGGACATTTTTTCAGATCATCATATTAGATATATTGCCCTTGAAATATGTTCAAAAAAACCTTTTTTAGGAAACTGAATTTTGTCATCTTTACGAAGCTTCCTCTATGAGGAAGTAATTAGTCCTTGGTAATTATAATAACAATTATTCCTCGGAAATAAACAAGATTTACAACCAGTCGATTCGACTTTCAGAAAGAGAGTAACAAATGAGGAACAAGGCGGAAGTTCGTTGACAGACGGACGGAAGTTAGTCAGCCACCATCATAATAATCGAGTCCGACGTAGACAATCACAGCAGTTATCAAAATCATGTGACTAGTGACGTAGTTCGGTTAAGCTCTATCGCTAGTCACCAATATAGTTAGCCAACAGTGCACCCTGCACTTATTCTGAATAATGTTTATATCGAGTAACGGAATGGCTGAGCATTCGCAATGATATCTCCAAAATTCAATTATATCACATAAGCAAGTGATCCCCGTGATATGTCAGGCTGTTCGAGCTCCTGAGTAGATAATTCAAGATTTGTCAGACGCGCAGGGTTCCGCGCGTCACAGCTGTCTACTGAGGCGGCAGATTCGCAGCCTGAGAGGTGACGGGTTCTGGCGTCTGGCGGGAGTACTAACGATATTCAAATTAGTTGCGTCCTTCCTTCCTTCACGACAAATTCCTATATATCGTCCTTCCTTCAATAAAGTCCAAATCCTCGATCTCGGCTTGATGTCCTCGAGGTTTACATAAAAATAGATATATTCAAAAGCAATTAGATTTTAGTCTACATTTTCGAGAGTGCTCCGAAAGTTCGTAGTGTTGCTCTCTTTCTGGTTGCTAATTATCGAACAACACGAGTCAAAATAACTATTGTCTCCAGTGCCGGTTAACTATATCTTTTGACGTTACAGATTAAAATCTGCTACGTCACAACACCCCCAACCTTAGCCGGAGACTACTGCGATCTTTGAACTGGCAACTTTCTTCGCGAAATGTGAAATGAGCTCGGAAGTCTCAAAACAAGCAGATAAAAAAAACAAAATCGAAAAGCTTTGCTTAACCACTTTCGGAACTCTCTATGGACTTCGTAGTTAGTCAAAAATCATAAAATCATAACCTTCAAATAAATCATTAAGAGAAATCATAAGCCTAGTTGCATCCAAACAAAAATATATCACCAAAATTGTAAACAAAAATGGATCACATGCAACAAAAAAAATGAAACAAAAAGGTGAATGGTAAGTTTCGGGAATGGTAAAAAGAAAGGTCGGTTTTCATGCGGGATGAAAACATATGAAAATTGAGTTACCTTAACTCGCTTTACTGCCCTTATAAACGAAATAGTTTTTATTGAAATCTTAAGTGCGAGAGGAGAGAGTAAATCGGCGGTCCAACTTCTCGGTAATTAATACTATTTATTTAAGAAGATACAATATGGAAGTTGTTTCGCTCGGTAGTCTTACTCCTCCTCGTCGTAGCGGGACTGGTCTGCACGGGACAGCCTCCGTCCGTTTCTACGGCAAGCCTGATGGATTTTCTCCAACTGCTCGAGCAGCTCCTTTCCATCTCGGAAAAGCCTCTGTTCGGGTCGTTGTTTCCATTTACCGGACAGGACCATGTCCGAGGCGTAAAGTTCCCCGCAGTTCGGGCACTTGGATTTGCGAGTTCCAGGTTCCCCGTAGCCGAAACAATGCAGGCCAGCACCGGCAGGATCTGGGCACTGTCCTCTTTTATGCCTCTTGGCACGGCAAGCCCAGCATTCGACGGCAATTTGTCCGCGATAGGCTCGAGGCTTTGGCGCGCCCTTACGGAGCCACTGCTCCCTGATGAGATCCTTCCCCAAGATGCTCATCCATACCGTCTCCTCTAGCATCTCTTTGTTAGAGGAAGGTGGGATTTGCGGCACTTTTGGGGGGGTGACGTAGCCCTCTCTTCTCTTCCAAACGATCGGCTTAGTTCTAGGTTTAGACCTAAGCACGATCAATTATTTTAGGGTGAGTGTGGCCGTCTCGGTGGCCACCTCCTTTACCAACTCGGAGGTCAGCACCTCAGCCGCTCCCTCTTCCTCATCGGAGCTGGCAGATCTCGGAAATTTCTGTAAAAAGGAGGTTAAAACGCAGTGTTTTTTAAATCGTATAACAACAAGGTGTAACGGTTACGTTAGGTCGATTGCAGAACTCAGTACCATTATCTGTATGGAGAACTTCTGGTGTTCCCCATCCAGAGACTATTAAATCCTCGAAACACTTCTTGATCGTCGCGCCATTAGCTGTGCGAATCGGAATGACCTCAACCCATTTGGTGAAAACGTCTTGAAAGACCAAGATGTACCGGTAACCTGTCTTACTCCTCGGAAAAGGTCCCATGACATCTGAGGCAACCACTGTCCAAGGCTGCTCGATTATGCGTTGTCCCATTAGGCCGGCTGGACGATCTTGTTAGACTTTGCACCTCTGGCAAAGGACGCATCTCCGAACAAACTCTGAGACGTCTCGGAAGGCCCCAGGTCAATAGTACCTCATCGATACTCGTTGATAGGTCTTTTCGGTTCCAAGATGACCTGATTGAGGTTCCGAGTGGGACTCTTCCAAAATCTTTTGTCTCCACTCGTCAGGAACCACTGGTTTCCTGGCCTAGGGGTCCGATAATACATCCTCAATGGTAGGATTGGGTCTGTGGCGGTATAATCTACCATTCTCCACTTTCCAATCTGCGAAAATCTTAGGCTTTGAAATCACAGCTTCTATTCTTCTTAAATACCATTTTTCTTTGATTTCGGAATCTTCAATTTCGTTGTCCAAGTCTATTGCCGAAATTGGGGACTCTTGATCTTCCATAATCCTAGATAGTGCGTCGGGAACATGGTGTAGAGCTCCTTTGCGATGAATGATCTCGAAGTCGTACTCGAGAAGCTCTAACGACCATCTTGCTAGCCTTCCAGTAGGGTTGGAAATTATGGAGCCACCTTAAACTGTTGTTGGTTATCACTTGAAACTGAAACCCCTCCAAAAACTCGCGGAATTTCTTTATACCCCAAACAATAGCTAAGCATTCCTGTTCTGTAACTGTGTAGTTTCGCTCGGCAGACGTAAGAGTACGGCTGGCGTAAGTGATTACCCTTTCCTGACCCGACTGATTTTGTGTCAACACCACCCCTAAACCTGTAGCGCTTGCGTCCGTTTGGAGATTGAAAGGATTCTCCAAAACATCCTTAAATGACGGATAAGCTAATATGGGTGCGGTAGTTAAAGCGGTCTTGAGCCAATGAATCGCTTCTTGTTGCTCAACATCCCAATGCCAACCAGTTGTCGTGCGGAAAAGTCTAGTTAGAGGTTCGGCCATTCGTGCAAATTATGGGATGAACCTTCGGTACCAAGATGCTAATCCGATCAACCTTCGGAGTTGTTTAACATTGCGGGGAACCGGGTAGGACGAAATCGGTTCTACCTTCTTTGGATCCGGCTGCAAGCCCTCCCTATTGACCACGAAACCTCAATATCTAACTTCACTACAATAAAAATCACTCTTCTCAGCATTAATCGTTGTAGCGGCTGATAATTATACGAGATACAGAAGATCTTGAAACTCAACCGATCAGGTGCAGATGCCGTACAATTTTAGGTTCACTTCTCGGACCTGCTGGGCCCATAAATTGGGTATGAACTCCAGGGCAAAAGCCGAGAAATGGTGGTCGAAATCGTCGTTTGAATCCGAGGTCTCGTCTACTTTGTTGGAAGCCTTTGGATCCTCTTCAGATGTTTGGGCCTCAAAATGGTCGATAAGATCTTAAATTTCCGGTTTTCTGAATCCGACGAAGAAGAGGACGTTCTGTCTCGTTTTCTAAATTTCGGAGGAGCCATACGTTGGTCTGTCAAATGTAGGCGTGATCCTTCTGGTACAGTGACCACACTCCTGAGACGTGTTAAGTGCTTGGGAGCTCCAGATCCTTTCTTTTCAGGAGTTAAATCTAGTGAAGATGTGCTGAGGATAATTATGTCATCCACGTCGATACTAGGGGAAATGAGCGATTGTAGAAGCTCTCGTTCATGAGCTGGCGATAAATGTAGAGTAGAAATACTATCGTTAGAGATCCCGTCCACTGGAAAAAACTCTTCCGGAGGGTCTTCGTTGCTCGATCTTCCTGTATTGGTTTCGGTCTCGACTGGTGAGATAGTCGTAATCTTCCCATGGTAACTGATGTTACACAGAACTTGACATTTCGGGATTCTAGAATTAGTCGGAGGGGAAATGTCTTGAAGATCTACTATCACGACGTCGTCCGGAGTTCCATCTTGAAATTTAGAACAGTCGTCCCCTAGTTGGGCGGGTGGATCACGGAACACGATAGCCAGCTCGTGGACGGGTGCTGAAGGGGATGATGCATACAACACTTTCTGACAGAGATAATCTCTGTGATCATCGAAAGATTCGATGCCTAAAGATGAAACCGATGACAAAGATAGCTCGTCTAGAGGAATGTCTTGCACTCTGTCGCTCACATTCGAACTTCCAGCTTCCCGCAACGAGTCATTCGTGAAACCACCCTGGCTGAAATAGTCTCTAGGGAAATCGATGATCGCATTGAACTCGACGGGGTGTTGTTGAGGTTCACCGACACGATTTGCTAAGGCGGCTTTTCGCTTTGCGTTGAGCCTCCGTCGAAGATTTAGTCTCTTTCTAACGTGAGGCATAGATAAAATTCCCGCACGACATACAAATCGGAACAAAGGCACAATGTGGACAGAGTAATGGCACGTACATGGTAACACGTGGAACTTGGGCGAAATTGTTTATGTTTTCAGGAACGGACAAAGATTGTGGTAAAATTATCGGATCTTGGCACCTAGGTAGCCTCTCCAAAATCTCTTCCTCCGACCTGTCACGATATGGGAAATTCACTGATTGTGGCTCATTCACTATGCTTAGATCATGGGAAGCATCACTAATCACTAGGCGTTTCGAATCAAATTCTCTGCACTGTAATCCTGGGGCGCACTCCTTTGCACTAATCGCGTCCGATCGCGTGTTTTCGAGACCCTGAAAAGATGATTCGGTCGGAATAAAGTGAAGCGGCGTGCCCTCCTGTGAAAAGTTTTCGGTCTGTTTTCTAGCAGCGATCCGTCTGCGGAGATTCGGCCTGTTTCTCTTTCTATTCTGTTGAACGGAATCCATAAAAAAAATAAGGGGATGTCTGGACGTGAGTGGGATGCTTGGGTGATGCAGAGGAGGCAAGTCGTGACGAGAAAATAATGACACGTCGGTCCCCACTGTTGGCTGATATAACACACCACTGAAGACCTTAGGAGGTCCTCTTAGAGAACCTCCCAGGACTCCCTGATAGTCGTGACAGTTATCCTGCAACCAATCTGTGCCACACCCTCGACGTCCGTACTTACGTTTCCTCTGAATCGGATTGTATGATAGAGTGGTGAAGTAATGGAAGGAATCTGGAATATGAATTCCCAAAGAAAATCCAAATTTAACCAAAAGCAGCCAGAGACAAGAGATACAGCGCACGAGTTAATTATGGCACATTTGGGGTGCTAGGCGTTACAACATGATATTTTGTTGAGTCTTGAGCTCGTGATCTTGCTCGTAGGTAGGTATGGCGATGTACTGACAAGAGACTGTAGCGATGCTCGTCTTGTGATAAAAGTGGGGAAAGCGAGTGGGGATGCGACGCGCGCAACTCCGTGCTACGTACCCAGAGCTGCGCGCGTCGGTTCTGAACCGTATGGATGGGCTGCGTGCGCATCTCGGTCTCAGGGTCGACCATATTTATTCCAAAAATAGGAGTTCTTTAACAGAAGAGATTTTCTTGAACTTAAAACTATAAATTAAAAATGATACAGAGTTAAAAAGGAAATTATAAATTGAAGAATGGTGTACGCTCGCGTGCGACATCGTAAAATCAGTGTTATGGATTTTATCCAATACTTTCCCTAAAAAATCTAAATGTTCCTCGAACGTCTCGGTTATTACGATAATATCGTCAATATAATAGAACGCATGTGGACGCATATCGGGAGTCATGACGCGATCGATGAATCTTTGAAAAGTAGCGGGTGCTCCCGTCAAACCCAAAGGACATTCTGACGTACTGAAACAGCTTTCTGCTAGGTACAGTAAATACTCTTAGCAAGACTCTTCAAGCGGAATTTGATTAAACGCCGCGCTCAAATCGATTATAGAAATATACTTAGCCGAGTGAAGTTGAGTAAGTATATCTATCATATTCGGTAGAGGGTATGCATCCTTCTTTGATACAGCATTTAGCTTTCGGAAGTCGATGCAGAACCTGTATCTGCCATCTGACTTTTTAGCCATCACAATCGGAGCTGACCATTTGCTGTGAGAACCTTTGACGATGCCTTCGGCAAGTAGTCGATCTAACTCGGTATACAATGCCTCTTTAACCGTTGGCGATACAACTCGGTAACGCTCCTTAATCGGTGGATGTCCTTGAACGTCGATTTTGTGTTTGACTAGGTGAGTCGCTCAAAGCGGACCCACATTCTGGTCCTTAGGCAGTAGTTTGTTCTTCAGTACTTTCTCTATCTCCTCGCTTTCCCAATCCTGAAGTTCTACTATGCTTGAATATCCATGATTCTCGGTAATTCGCGTTGATGGCGGGTTTGGTTCGCCTTTAGCATCTGGCATCCATATTTCCTTTGTTCTAGCTGCAAACACCATGTCAAATTCCTCTTGCGCATCAAGACCAAATACCATCTCGGTTTTTAAATTACCGATGATTCCTGCTTCGACTTCTTTAGTCACACCACCAATCGTAAGCGGAAGTATAACCTTACACTCTATTTCTTCTCTGACACCAAAAGCCACAATGACAACAGTCTTCTTGGAACTGTTCAGTTTCAAGTTTAGTAGGTCGAGTATTTTGTCACCAGTGTCTTTTCTGATTAAAGTTCCAGTGAACTCGGGATCGAACAATGCGTCGACTGAGATAGAGTTGACCTCAACTGTTATGTGCACTCTACTCCTAACTACGTTCGTTTGAAGTATCCCGTTAATCAGATCTTGTTCTGACGGGATTTCATCGACCTTAAGATCAGAAGGGCCATCAGCCGAATGAAATCCGTCCTGATTTAAATCTGTAAAGCCATTGGCAGGATTCGGAACAAAATCATCTGGTCTATGCACCAGCGCTTCTACCAGGAGTGTGTCTGTTACTTCGTTCTTTATATTGTCGGTACGACCCTCCCCCAAGCTTAAATCAACAATACTGGTGGGAGGCATCTCCACGCCTTGAAAGCTGTCCATGTCCGTTATCGCGAGAATACTGTCCTGTACTTTCGAAACTGTCAGAGTCTTTTTTTTTATAGCAGTCTCAATACGCGGTGATTCACAACCCTCATCGAAAAACACTAATATGTCTGGATCGTCTTTCGGGATATAAAGACCCACAATGTCCGTAAAATCGATGGAGTCGTTAGTCAATCGCTTTTTATTCCCTGAGATGCTTGCTAGATCGTCCGTAACGGTCTCTATCTCAGGGGTGACAGTAGGGACCGTTCCTACTGTTTCCCCTTGTCGTTTCCCGAACAGTCAGGGTAGTTTCGGGTTGTGTACCCCTCTTTCTTGCATTTATAGCAAGAGAGCTTGCGAGGTTGTAGCGGTATGACTATGCCGTCACGATAAGGCGCCAGAGCGTAGATATTCAAGAATACGCTTACCGGCACCAACAGGACTCTACTTGACGCAAATTAAAGGGAATCGAATATCGATCCATTTTGATACGGCTAATTAGCGCTAGGTGCACATAATCAATCATCTCACAGGCGACTTTCGTTCGAGCGGATTTATAAGGCGAACGAATGCTCGCAACGATTGGCCAGCTATAGCAGCCGACCAAGACTACTTGTCCAAGGACATTACACTCAGGGAGTGCTGTTTCAACGACTGACTTTTTCATCATCTCTCTGCGGTACGAGACTTCAGGATCTTCGTTGAGCTGATCATGGCTGTATCTTGGCAATATGTTCTTGGAGCTTTGTACGCTGTTCCAGGCTGAGGCTTCCTTTTTCTTTTTATTTTTGGCATGTACCCTAAACTCTGTTAAGGGTACTTTTTTGTTAAAAGGTTTGTGTACGCTGGTCCAGGCTGCGGATCCTTTATTTTTTCCGGGTTTTTTCTTGATCATTATTCGCGATATTTTTCTAAGTCTCTGTGTACGCTGTACCAGGCTGCGGAGACTAAGTTGGGGTTTTCTTTAAACGCACGGTCACGGGATTAGCTCATTAGAATCGCCGTATGACATTCCGTGGAGTATTGCATTTTTCCCTGAATAGTACGCGTATAAATCTCGATATTTAAAACGCCAAATTATGTGGGTCGCAAATCATTCTTTTTATTCTGATCGCCAAATTACTGGGGTCCCGCAAAACGTTCTTCTTAACTCTATTCCACGTACTCTTTCATATTGATTTCGAATTTCTAGTAAAGTTACAGATCTCTCACGTAAAGGGAATTAAAATTTGTAATTATCTGAGCAAAGGTTTTTTCTTGTTAAAATAAAGGTCTTTTCATGACACGTGTAACGAAACAACGATTTGCGGTGTCTGTTAAGCGTCTCGAAGGGAGCCCTTTACATTACAGGAGCGAAAGTACTGCAAAAGTAGTACCGTAAGTAAAGGTAGTAGCGAAAGTAAAAGTAGTACCGAAAGTAAAATAGAGTATCCTAAAATAGATACACTGACAGAAGTTTCGTGTAACTGCTGCGCAAAACGTCAAGTCGCTGTCATACCTCAATTTATTATAGCCGTTCTCTTGTTTTGAGACGACAGCTACTCCAAAGCCGAGCAACTGCAGCACCAAGCTTGATAAAATTTTTGTTTTGGTGCTGCAGTTGCCCGGCTCTGGAGTAGCTGTCGTCTCAAAACAAGAGAGCGAGTATATTAAATTGAGGTATGACAGCGACTTGACGTTTTGTGCAGCAGTTACACGAAACTTCTCTCAGTGTATAGATATCCAAAATATCGAAATAAACAAACCGGAGGTTCTCTCTCTACCTCCCCCTCTCTCTTATCCTATCGTATCCTATCGTATCCTATTCTATTGAATTCTATCCTATCGTGTCCTATCCAATCCTATCCTATCCTATCGTATCCTGTCGTATTTTATACTATCGTATAGAATACGATAGGATTGGATACAACATAACAGGATACCCTAGGATAAGATAGAATAAGATACGAGAGAACACAATAGGATACAATACGATAGTATAGAATATGATAGGACAGAATACGAAAGGAGAGAGATGGAGGAGGAGAGAGAGTATTTCCCGAACACGGTTACGGGGCCCCAGCCAGCTTATTTCTTGCCATCCTGGCTGTACTAGTACACTAGTGCAAATTCGGACTATTGTTTCGAAAATCGAATTCGTTACAGTGGTCATGAAAAGCTTTGTACTTCACCCGTCGAGAAACAGAAATTATCGGACTCCTGTGATGGCGTTACTCGCCTTGGGCTCGTAACGCCAACTTCACACTCGTCCGATAATTGCCTCCTTTCGCGCCTTGTAAAGCAAATAGCTATTTCCACTTCGTAACGAATCCAAATTGCCAAAAATCCTTTCACACGCACATTCTACATGTGTTTAGGAAGCGATTTGTGAAAAAAATCGATTTTTTTGACCCATCACAGTATTGTCAGTGAGTATTGAATTTATTAGTGAATAAACTGTTTTCTTTTGTTGCTATTAAATGTTGCGTGCTTTACTTGTCTCCTTCGAAACGTCCCATACATCACGATTCTAGGTATTAGCCTATAAGAGGGCATAAGAGTTTCCTTTTCTATAGAGTCTTAAATAAGAGACACAGATTAATAATCTATTAATAAATTCAACCAAGAATCGTTACAAGGTCGGGCACAACCCTTCTGAATGTGCCCTTCCTGTTGGCAACGTAAGCAAATAACTTCGTCGCCCTTGGACTCGATACGTTCGTCAGCGTTCAGTTTGTTGTGTCTATCGTATTTTTCGTTTGTCCTATTGTCCTTTCGTTGTTTATTGTCCGGTCGTTGCCTGTTGTCCCTAGGGATGTTCGATTCTTTTGGAAGAATCGATTCTTCAAAAGATCAACTTGGAAAGAATCAATCTTCTGAAGATCAATCTTTTAATAAAGTATTAAAAAAAGTTAGAACAGTAATATTGTTCACAATTATAAAAAAAAACACTAAAAATATAGTAAATTAATATTTATTAACGTGGAAATATTAAATGGGATATTTTAAACAGAATTAAGTACATTATTTTAAACAAATCCATTAGAAAGTTAAGTCAGTTGCCAGTCCTTTAGGGACAAAGAGTTTAGGAAGAGTAAATGCTGCAGGTATTCAGGTGAGAGATGGCTCCTATTGTCTGTGAGTGTGTTGCCTGCTCGTGAAAACAAACGTTCCGAAGGCACTGACGTGGCTACGAGTGGCAAGTATTTTCTTGCAATAGTCTTTAACCAATTGTTCTTCTGCTGTGTTATGAATTTTAGAAACTAGATTTTCATGGTATGACCATAAGTCATCATCATCATGAACATTATTTCTTTGGTCGTCGTCCTCTGTGACCATAGCAGTTGCAGCAACATTTGATTGAATCAAAATTGTAATGTATCTACTGATGTGATTAATAGCGTTCGCACATGCCATGCGGTTGTTAAAATGAATCCGTTTAAATCTAGGATCAAGAATAATAGAAATAGCGTGAACGAGTGAGGATTCTATTTGTCCGAACCTTTTGGTGATTTCAGAAACAAGACGGGACAATAATGTTTTGGCAGTAATCGTCTTTACTTTGGTGCTGAGCGATGCCACTTTCTTTTTCAAGCAGTTCACCATTGGTATTATTTTGCTGCTTGTAACATATTGCTCTCCACATAGTTCTTTAATCAAAACTTCAATAGGTCATAACACTTCCAAAACTTCTCTCACTAACTGCAATTCTTCTGCAGAAAGCATTGGAGGCGAATTGGGGAATTTCAATAAAATTGTAGCAACTTCGTTTGCTAGAAGTATGAAGCGTTCTAGTATATAATATGTTGAGTTCCACCGAGTATCTACACTTTGAATCAATTTAAGAACGCTTGAAAAACTTTACGAAGCTTTTTATTTTAATAATAATAGCCTGAGCGTCTTGCAAATCTAAGGTATTTGAAGCAACCAGATTGATAGTATGAGCAAAGCATGGGCGATGTCTATTACTTCCAAAATAATCGTTTACGGCCTTTACAATGTTTGCTGCGTTATCAGTAACAATTAAAACTATTTTCTCGTCATCGATTTTCCAATAATTTGTGATAGACATCATCCACTCGCCTAAGTAAACAGCCGTGTGTGATTCTGATAGTTCAGTTACGCCGATGGTTGTCGACAGTAATCGCCTTCACATTCATAATGAACTGTCATTCCGAGATAGCTCACATCATTATGGACATCGCACCAGCAATCAGCTGTGACTGAAAAATAGTCCATGGACGACAATCTATTTTTTACAGCCGCGGACAGTAAATTGTATTTCTCTTCCATATAAGTTGTAATAGATTTTCCTCCAGGTAGCTTGTACAACGGAACTGCAGTTTTCATGAAGTATCTGAAGCCTTCTTTATCGACAGTATTGAACGGCATGTTGTCTTTCGCAATCATAAATAGGATCGCGTTGGTTACTTTCCTAGCTTTTACACCTCCATCTTAAAACACAGTTCTATCTATTAAAAAAAGCATATAAATGAGAGTGGTTGTTTACGTACATTAAGGTAGGTCGAAAGAAAAAAAATGTGAGAAATCAAAAAATGGCTAGCACTGAAAAGCTTTATTTTGGGTCCCTTATAATAAGTATAATGCTTGAAATAGATCGAGCAATGTCCTGAGGTTCTCAATCATGCGTTCTCAATTTTTTGTAAAGTAATTTTTAAGTTGTGAGAAAGTTTTCAGATGCTCGATTTGACTACAATTTGCGAAACTGTTCTATCTTTATATCATTCAATGGTTTCTATGCCTTTTGATAAATTGAATTGAAGGCGAGACCCCCTTTTAAATAGCTGTGTTATAAAAAATTGTGGCTGCGGTTCCTGGACCAATGTTTCTCGACTTTGATATTTCGGAATACTTAGAACTTTTTTAAATTGAATTTAAAAAAAAGAAAATGTATGCAAATATAAGAATTCAAATTATAATTTTAAGGACTGATATTTGTATACAATTTGAAGGCGCATCTTTTTTTTTTCCTTCTAAAAGAATTTGTAGTTTTTGCAATTTTTCTTTACATAATTGAAAGAAGTTGATTTTTAGAAAACAAAAAATTTAAACTTTTATTCACTTCAATTATCGCTAACTTAGCTAATTTTCAGAATTTTCAAATTCTATTAATACTAATTTAATTGCTGTCTACATTTTCTGAAACTATCGAAGAATGAGAAAACTAAATACTTTATTAAAAAACTTACTTGTTAATTTTTGTAGACAATGCAAAAATCAAGAGGTTACAGATGAAGATAATTTTTATAAAAAATGCTAACTTAATTGAATCAATGATTAAAAATTGAATTTAAATTAGGGGAGAGGTGTCCACAGTTGATCTGCTTAAAATTACTTGAATAAGATATATACATAGAATTGAAGTCTAATCCTTCCTGTTCTGATAAACAGGAAGGATTAGACGAAGGAAGAAAAAAATCATTTCAATGTGTCAAAAACATATTTCATTAAAAAAAAATAATACGCAAAGGTCGACAATTTAACTTTTCTAAAAAATGCTTATGCAATAAAGTCATAGATGTTTAGTAATTAAAATACATTTTATTTAATAGTTTTCTAGATATTTTTTTTGATTCTCTGTGTACACCGAACAACTGTGGGCACCTTTCCCCTACAAACCTTTTAAATCGCAAGCCTTTTAAATCGCACAAACACCTAACATGCCTTTTAAACCCATGTGTTTCCGCGGCTACCAAACACAACCGTTGCAGCGGGTATTAGAAGGTCAAGCTACATTAGACGAAAAGAAAAATCGAAACAAAGTGAGAAAGTATTAGGGTAAAGAATAGCAAGCGTATTTTAATCGAGTTTTTACTCTACAATATATCAGGTCAATTTCCCATGATAGAAAGAAGTCTCAATTTTTCTTATTATAGCCAAATTTCTTTTCGAAGACGGCTAAATTAATTTTCCAAAAGTGCTGACAGTGTTAGTTTTTGAGGAATTCATATTGTGGTAAGTTTTTAAGCTTGCTTTCCTCGAATTTCTTCTCTTCTTTCTTCTCTTTATTTTGTCACGGATTTTTGTTGTGATGTGATACATTTTTCCATTTGTCTCAACTTCCATTTTCGTTAATTCTGTCGGTTTAATTTTTTTATTTCGAAGATAAGTAATCTGACTCAAGAAAATGTTTCAGGTTCACCAGCCAAAAAAATTCCCAAAAGTTATCAAAGCTTTCAGGTGGCATGGTTGGAGAAATTTCCGTCGTGGAGAGAGTGATTGGTTGCATTAGATGATGATACAAAGTTTCAATGTAAAATTTGTAATAAAATTTTGCTATGTGGAAAATCGTAAATCAAAAAGCATGAAGCGTCTTCATCTCATCAAAAGAATCCTCAAGCTGAAAATAATTTTAAACGAAAGGTTCAAGAAGCAGAGATTAGGATAACTACATGTTTCGTGGAACATAATATTCCATTTAAAATTTCCCCAGATTTGATTGGACTTTTTCAAGAAATAGATTCTTCACTTTGTGACGTCTAAAATTGAATTATATTTAATTGAAAAAATAATAAATAGCCCCTTCTTATCTTCCCTAAATTCCTCGTTTTGATTAACCCTCGTGAAAAGGTTAATTCGGGTTGAGGATAGTCAGCAGATTAGCTAAGGTAAATAAAATAGGATTTAGCTTTAAAATAATAGATTTATTCAAATATAAGAGTATTCAGAAATGTTGTTTACAAAGAAAGTGGTTGTTTGAAGGTCGAATGTTTAAAAATTAATATCCGAATAAACATTTAAGAGTCAATGTGTAAATTACTTGTTTTAATTAATGCATGTATATATTTTATTATAGCCAAATCGGTGGAATGTTTTAAAGCATCAATACATTAATAATTGATTATAACTTAAAGTTCAAGAATCCGTACACAAATATATAAACCAATGAGCGTCCGATCGATTGAATATTTTAATCATCAATACATAAATACATTTACTGTTCAAGAATCTGTGCAGAGATATATTTGTTATAAATTAATATGAAATATGAATGTCCAATTGATTGAATGTTTTAATTATAAATACATTTGTTTATAGTTTGTTATAATTTAATGTTCAAGAATCCGTGCGCAGATATATTTGCTATAAACTAATGAATGTTTAACCGATTGGATATTTCAATCATTAATACATAAATAAATTCAATTGGTAGGGGAAAAAGAGATATTTCAAAGGGGAGTTTCAACTTCAGAGGCAGAATCGATTGAAATGAGGATATTCATTGAGTACCTACAATGTTTTTTTGTTTGTAGGAGCGTAGAATTAATCCAATTGTGTAATAATCAACTTAACGTTCACTTCAAGGTTTACAAATAGTTCATCAATAGTTCATCAAAAAGTTCACTTCAAGGTTCACTAATAGTTCATCAAAGTTCACCTGAAGGTTCACTAATAGTTTATTAATAGTTCATCAAAGTTCACTTGGGAGTTTTTAAGACAACTTCTTAAAGTTCACATAAGACTTCTTAAACAACTGGTGTCGTAAACTGGGGTAGTTTCTGATTATACTGAACTCCAGTACTATGAGTTACAGGGTTCCGCGTTGCTACTTTATTCTTCTTGTAGGATTCCACGACGATGTTCTTCCTGCACTGACTCGCGACGATGTTCTTCCTACACTGACTCGCGACGATGTTCTTCCTGCACTGGTTTGTGAATCCGATGTGGGTATCTTATATTGGCCAAATTTTGTGTGTTTCGTGATTCATGTTAATTAAAAATATTGGAAGGTCTGGTTCAGAATTGAACCATTTCTGGTTCGCGCAAAGAGATTTCTGATTCGAAATTGAATAATTTCTGTTCGGCGCTAAACGAGGCATCCGTGCGAGACGAGGTCTCTTTGATTCGCGCGATGGGATGTCTTTGTGGTTTGGCTTATTAGCTCGAGTGATGTCTGGTTACGCAATGTTCAAGTGGGCGTAGATATGCGTTATGACAGTTTCTATTTATGAATTATTTGTTGTGGGTCATGGACCCATGACAACTTTTAAAAAACGTTTCATTGAGCCCAATGAAATGGTATTTGTTGTTAATAACGTCGTTTGTGCTGCTGAAGCTGATCACATGGCAAATATTTTTCGCAAGCAATCATTTTCAGTTTACGAAGACGAAACGAGCGACAGGGCTTTTGAAAAGTGGATGTCTCTAATTGTTAGGTATGTGGAACCGACGACACTTTCTTTCAGAGCGGAATTATTACAATTAATAAATTTAGATGCCTCAGATTGTTCTGCCTCTAATATTTTTTCTGCTTTTGAAAAAGCATTGTCCGCTTAAAAGATCCTTCTATCGAATATCTGTGCATTAGCGTGTGATAATGCACAGGTAATGGTTAGCAATAGGTGCTCATTTAAAACAAAATTACAGGAGAAAAATCCCTGTGTAATTACCTTTCAGTGTGTCTCGCATTCTTCGGCACTGTCAGCAAAACATGCTTGTGCCAAAATACCATATGTAGACGATGTAATAAAAAGTTTGCCAAATCTGAATGCTAGTTCCAAAAGAACTGCGATTTATAAATCGATTGTTTTGGAAATGGGATTCGAGTTCCGAAAGATTCCAAGCCATTCTGAAACTCGCTAGCTTTTCCGCTTTCAATGCATTAATATTATAGAAAATTGGGAAGTTATTTTCCAATATCTTATGGTCCTTGTATATGAGAAAATAGACAAGGCCAGTGATTTATTAGAAAAAATGCAGAATCCTTTGAAATTCGCGTATTTTCTTTTTTTGAAATTCACTTTGGATAAATTCAACGCGTACAATGCAAAATTTCAAATTCGCAAAACATTGGTTCAGGAACTGCAGCCGTACTCAGCACAATTTTTATTCGTAATTCTTCGCTGCTATTTGACAGAGGGTCTTCTTAAACCCGAATTATTCTTTCAAATCATTGAAAAGGTAAACTTTGCAGATTCTTGTAATCAAAAGACACTAGAAGCCACTGACATTGGCAAAGAAACGCGAGAATATTTACAAAAGCAACTCGAACACAAGAAGTTGCAAATAGAAGAAGTTGATGAATTTCTTCACAATTGCTTGGAATTTCATATCACTGCAAGTAATGAAATTCGTAAACAGCTTCCCTTTACTGACCCCTTTTTGTCTTGCGTTGCTGTTTTTCGACTTCAACAAGCTTTTTCCGCTAATAGAAGCGAAACTTTTCCTAGGATCTGGAAAGTTTTTCAAATTTTGGGATCGTTTGATAGAATAGGGATGGAAAGACAGTGAAATTCTTTATCACTCGAAGTCAGTGAGGAATTGAAAAAGGTATGGTCTAGATTACCTTTTGATCAAATGTGGTCTGCTATCGGTCAATTTTCGACCAGTACATGAGAAAAGTTGTTTCCAAATTTAACATCATTGTTAAATATTGTTCGAAGTCTTCCTCATTCCAATGCTGAGGCGGAGAGGGGTTTCTCTGTACTCACGGACGTAAAAACCCCAAAAAGGAATCGATTAGGGAACAGAACGCTTAATTCGATTTGCGTTATTCGACTTGCATTGAAGACAAGTGGAGAAACGGCCAAATCAATGAGTGTAACTTCGAAGCATTTTAAATTCATGTCGGAAAATTTATATGATTCTTCCATTAATGAAAAGGAAAGTAGTTTGACGCTCTTCGCTCACGAAGAAGGTGAAGGTTCATTCTAATGTGTAAGGCATAACAATAGTTAATTTCAAGCCCCTTCTTACTCACAAAATAGCTAGAAAAAATTAATTTATTTTACCAAAGGTCCTTTCTCTCTGGGCGTGCCTGTGATATAAAAAATTGTTTCTAATTTTAATTCTTTTAAATCTTTAAGGTTGATTCGAATTGAAGGTGAGAGGCAAGGGAATTCACCAAATAATCAAACATCCCAAAATTATATCAGTATCATCAGAATTAATCCACATTTTTCGCTTCGTTTGAAAGGTTTATTTATTTATTTATAAAATATTTATTTCGTTTTTAAGTTTGTGGAATTAAAGGTGAGAGGCAAGGAAACTCACCCAATAATCAAGCACCCCAAAATAGTATCATAGTATAATCCATATTTCTCGTTTTGATTGATAAGTTATATTTATTTATTTATTGTTGAAAAAACTCTTTTTCTGGTCGACTAGGCCTACAGGGGATACCACGTAAAAAAAGCGCGCCTTAAACTCTACTTCCGCGGTGGTGTCGAAAGGAGTTTTATTAAAAAATGTATATGTGTAGTTCAGTTTTTATATTCTAATCAGAAAAGTTTTCATTTGACATTTGATAAAGAATATCTTTAATTTGATTACATGTATACTAGCAGAAGACTGTTTTATAGTTTTCAACGCGTGAATTTTTGTAAAATAGAAAATCAGCTTGAAACTCATATAACATATAATAGCATAAATAAAAAAAGCTGCCGACGCTGAGTCGGCAGATCGGGCGAGTTCGTCTACGTACTTCATGCATTTCCAGATAGTGTACGTAGCGTGTAACATGGATTTTTCACTGACACACTACGTTTGAATGTATTGCTCCCACGGGAAACCGCGCTGGGGGCCGAAAAATCCCACGTTCTGTGATCACAGCTATAATCGGGATTTGATTATGCAGTTATTGGGAGGAAAAGGGGAAAGGAACTGCCATGTGGGGCGAGAAGTAATTGGACCAGACATAAAAACAATAAGAGCACTTTATTTACCGTATATAACGCCGGTCGAACTTCACCAAAAAGTACAGAAAAGGGAATCGTCGTAACACCACTAGTATCTCTTAACAGCTGAGATAACGACGTGCGCTCACTACCACGTCCCAAGAGAAAGAGAACGAGGTGGCCGAACGACGATGCGCAGCACCGCTGCTCGTCGGTTCGGGCCCCGCCCCCCACGCCTGCACTCAGGCAACCCAAGTAACAGCCATGTTACACCCCCCCCCCATGTGGGAGTTTGGGTCCATGACCGAAACTTTTTCCAGCAACGCAAGTTCAGAATCAAAATCCAAAACTTCTACCCCTTGCGTCTCAACTTCCCACTCAGG
>UCOK01018001.1:0-51958 GCA_900474325.1 Synergus umbraculus | reverse complement strand
TATATATATAATATTATACATACTTTAATGTTGTCATTGAAAAACGGTTTGTTTCGCTCACAAAGTATCTGCGTGATGTGGACTTTCAGATATAGAGAGAGTTTCAAGTGTATGCACATATTAGGTTTAATTATTAATGAGCGGAACAACTGATTTGCATCGAAACTTTACATTGATTGTTAAGTCTCAGGCTGTACTATAATTTTAAATGCTGATAATTTTCATGAGGATTCATCGCTGTACACATATAAATACAGAGTAATTATAAAAAAATAAATAATTATACAAGTAAACAACTATACAAAGGAAATAATTATAGTAATAAGTAGTGATGAAAAATAATTTAACAAGGAAAACAAATTGAAGAATCTGATATATCATTTTGGTAGACAAAGTGTTTGAATATTATAAAGAATATATAGCTTGTACATTAGCCACTCGCTGAGATCAATCGCTTTGCTACGGAATCAGCATCATTTTTGTAGTATATATTTAACGCGTTGAATGTTTAACGAGATTCTTAGGTGGAGTATCGTACTGGAAAAGGAATGCACCGTTACTAGTTGAATTGATAAGTTTCTAATAAATATGTTATATTTTAACACCAGTCGTTTTATATTAAGTAGCAAGAAAAATCGTTTTGCATTGAATATAAGTATTGTAATATATATTCATTGATTTTTAATTGTATAAAAAGCTATTATAATATATCGCTTGAGATGAACAGGACTTGTTGATTTGAATTTTAGGCACATCGATTCACCTTCAGATAAATTTATACTTATTCAATATTATAAGGCAAATTTTCGCTCACGTGATGTTTAATTCAAATTTGAATTCAGAATTATGTATCTGAACTTGGATCGAGCGAATTTTAAATGGAATAAATCACAATATGAAGTGTGATTTCAAGTCATTAAAAAAATGTTTGTCTTGGCTACTTTTTGAATTTACGAATTAGGTAATTTTATCAATTTTATTGAGATTTTTATATTAGAAAATATTGACAATGGCCACAGACGTTTGATCGAAACAATTATCAAATAATATAAAGAATTTTCTGCAAAAATATGCAGGACGGGAGCGAAAATAATGTTCATTTATTATAGGATGTAAAGTTGGCTTTATTGTTTATCAAGATGGAAAATAGAATTACATAACTACAGATCTGTAAATAAAATAGGTACTACTTATCAAAATAGGCCTCAAGGTATAATTGGTACGTCCTCTTTTATTTTAAAGTCTTGTAATGTAGAAAGAAAAAAGAAAAACGGTCCAATCTCTTTAATATAGAAGATTTGAGACATTAATATTATATTAGTAAATTAATAAAATCTGGTGTCATAACAGGTTTTTTTGACACTCCGTGCTCGAAATTCGATTTCGCACACGCTCGGTCAAAAAAGCGTATGCTAAATCAAGCTTCGCAGACGTCGTGTCAAAAAATACGGTTCCGATATATGTAAATGCGAGAAGGTGATTTCAGCCTTGTGTGACCTTTTCACACTCGCTTCGCTCGTGCGCAAACAGTAGTCACACATCAAGGCTAAAATCACATTCCCGCACTAGTATCGAAATGTACTAATTTGTTCTTGACAAATCTTTTATATATTTAAGAAGAAAATAATCAAGCAGTTTTGCAGTGCGAGAAGGGAATCATTTTTTAAGTATATGTATTTTTATAGATATGTATCAATAGTTTTGGTGGAACGCAAGATCGAAAATAATGATTAATTTTCATCTATCTTTTGAATCAATTGCAGAATTTCTTGCTTTCGATAACTGAAGCAAAGATTTGTATTGTAAAGTGTAAACATTTGAGAAATTAAATAAATAAACATGATCATGGAGAATGGAATTTTGAGCTTAACAACACTTGGGTGCAACGCCCTTA
Organism: Synergus umbraculus; assembly: GCA_900474325.1. Lineage (NCBI taxonomy): Eukaryota > Metazoa > Arthropoda > Insecta > Hymenoptera > Cynipidae > Synergus > Synergus umbraculus. Next base: position 50,064 of record UCOK01018001.1, on the reverse strand, counting down.
ACTTTGTAGTGTTAAGGTGTCACAACATTTTTAAATTTTGTTTTGTATGAAACATGAATTTCATTTTATTTTACATGCATTTCTTTAAAATTCCACGATATTCGCGGGGCCTAAACGTATTATACGTAGGTAAGGTAATGTATGTGTTACGTCATTTACGAGCCACATGGACCTGAAATGTTGCGCGTTTTATAGTTTTGTTCGTTGTGAGGTTATATCTGTCCCTCTGGTCCCTCTTGATTTTATGCAATTTTACAATTTTTACCATCACACAAAAGCGCGATATAAATTTTGTTAATAATCAAAACTATATCTTGTTAATTGAATCAACTTACTAAAAAAATGGATTCGTTACGTTCGATAATTGAATGTTTGATGGAGCCGAAAGTCGGCATTCCTTACGCGATTATAGTCGGTTACAGTGTTTATTATTTTTTCACAAAAAATAATAGTTGTGAAAAATCTGTTGACAATGAATATTCTTTACCGGTAAGATTATATTTTTAAGTAACTGCATGTAATTAAGTTTTTAAAATTTAATACTCTGGTTTTAAAAATCTTATATGTAAATATAAATTTGAAGTTTTCCCAAATTGATAAATAAAACTCACCCTTTAATAAACATATTTTTCAATTACAGGAACTTTCTCCAGTTTTCACATTGAACGACGATTTTAAAATGGTTTTAGTAGTTAGAAAAGATTTGAAAATGGGAAAAGGAAAAGCAGCTGCTCAATGTTCACATGCAGCAGTTGCAGCATATAAAAAGGCCTTGAACCATCCTAAAATTTTGGAAGGTTGGGAAAATAATGGCCAAATGAAAATAACTGTTCAGGTATGTAATACATTTTAACTCAGTTTCTATAAAATTGCATATATATAACTCCGAAGTTGCACAAAATAAATCTAAAATTAAATAGGTACATAGAGAATTGTCAACAGAGTTTTAGTAATTAAAAAATTTACACGTTTAGGTGGACGATGAAGCAGCCCTAATGGAAGTTTATAAACACGCGAAATCTTTGGGACTTATATCATATGTCGTACAGGACGCCGGACGCACACAAATTGCAAGGGGAAGTAAAACCGTATGTGCAGTTGGACCAGGATCGTTTGAAAAAATAGATAAAGTAACCGGTCACTTAAAATTATATTAATCTTCTATAAAAATTTTTAAATACAAAAATGACTTTTTCAGCAAACGGCTTTAACTTTAACTTTAAAAAGAACCTTTTAATCCTAGAATCGCAAGTCATTAAGTACTTTTCGATTAAGAATATAATTAATACTAATGATATTTATCAAAATGTACCTTGACACACTTACTATATTTCATTTAAAAAAGAAACTTCAGGAGAAATTAAAATACTGGTTACTATTTGATGACACATTGTGGCAACAAATTTCCTGTAGCCAATGAATCAATCGATTTATTTTGATTGCTCATAATATAAAACATTATCTTACATAAATCTTACGCGATAAACTTTATGCTCCATCTTGTGATTGATGGAAAATTGCTCGAAACTGCATACCAATGAAAACTCAAATTATTCCTCTAATCAATTTTCAGAGAATTAACTTCTTTCTGGTTTGGTTAAAACATTAAGATTATAGGCACTATCTAAAATTGTTTATCTACATGTTCCTTTGTACTTTGCGCTGTCCAGTACTTATCCCTCGACCGTGTTCCTGTGTTTTTCCACTTATAAATATATCGTCATAAATAATAATTTATACCGGAGGTGGAGGAGCTTTCCTATGTATTTTATTAGAACTGGTCGCACTACATTGCGATTCCGCAATTGATCTCCCATCGGCCTCGTCTCTTCGACACAATTCAGTCTCACCATGCAACCAATTCTGAGACTGAGCAGATCTGCTCATCTGATTCTGTTCGTTCTCTGGAACAGAATTGACTTCTTCGAGTAGCTTCGAAAGAGACGGAGCTAAACCCAATCCGAGATTTCTTTCATGATAAACTTCCGAAATCGTCGGGGTCAGTTCACGAGTCAAACTCGTCAAAGACGTTGCTACATTTCTTATATTATGAGGAATCGTCTCGTTGGTTTGAGAAGATTCTGTTTGGGGATTTAAATCCTCGTTAGAGGGATGTCGGATTTTCCTTGCTGGCCCGTTTCCAATTTCGGTTCTCACGCTGAGCCTTTCCAAGACTGTAACGGGAAGAGGCGGAAGAGGTTGTCGTCTGAGCACTGTCGCGTGACCATTTTCCCAATCCGCAACCGAACTACTCGAACTCGAACCAGGTCTCGCTATTTGTTCAGGGTATAAATTTCTAATCCGATTCTGATGATTCAAGTTCATTGCTATCGGAGGACTTGGAGTGAAGGCTGCATCTGACTCTCCTACAAATAAGTTACAACAAAATTTAAAGATTTGAAAATTCCAATTTAAAAAATACACAAGTTGATCAAAAAAAAGGGTACTAAGCGCACCTCCTCCGTTTTGGAAAGATTGTCTGGATACAGAGATGTTGGAAGGTTCTGTAGTCTTTCCATCAGGTTCTCCTCGATGTCTGACGTAACTAGCAAAGGCTCCACCTAATCTAGGTCGGTCTGATAGACTTTTGTCCGTTGGAGCGACAGAAACCAAACTTTCCATAGAACTGCCGGAATCCAGACTAAGACTCTTTGGTGCTTCTTGAGTATCTGAAATAAAATTTATTATTCAAAGTCGAAAATTGAATTTAGTTTTTAATAGCTTACCGAAAAGAGCTAGAAGTGCTTGTAGTGCGAACTGAACTGCTCTGCGAGAAGCCTGTTTTCCAGTTCTTAGGATTACTTCGGACTGTCCAACTTCCATCAGATCGAAGCCCAAACTCGCAAATAATTCGTGTGAACCAGAAGCTCTCCAAACACGAACTGGTAACGAAATTTCCTGACCCTCGGTTGCACTGCTTGCTCTTCTCATTGCTGATATTACGTCTTCTGCAACTTCTGGTGCCTAAATAAAAAAAAAACATATTTATAAAATAGAAATAATCTACCACCGTTTTCAAAATATTTAATTCGATTTGTAAGACAAACCTGTAAAAGTCGGACAAGGGCATGCAATGATGCAGGACCCAATCCCAAAAGAGCTTGTAAGCTGGCACTGCATCTCGTTAGTCTCTCCTCAGGATCGCTTTGAGGGAAAAAGACTGAAGGACGAATTCCATTACCAGCAGGCTCGAATCTAAATCCCACAGACATCAGTAATTCTCTCCAGCCTGTAGCTGAACCAACTTTGTTTTCTATACTTCGTTGAGTTGTGTACATCGCGTTCTTCTGACCACAGTGTATTCTTTGTAAAGATTTTTCCACGAGATGGAGAGTCACTCGCAAAGCATCTCGACTTTGCTCAGGACCTCCTCGAAGCAACTCTGCTAATGCTTGGCCCATTAGAGCAACCTGAAAGAAATCAATTGTATAGATTAATTTACTTACTTTTAATTAAACTACACTTGAGTAATTAATTTTAAAACAGAAAATATCGTACTTTGTTTGAAAGTCTCGCATCGCCACCTAAAAGGAGCCACCCAGCCCAATTGATTGGATGAGCAAAATGCCTAGTGTGTTGGACAGTTTGCATGGCTTCAGCCAAAGCTCTCGAGGCTCTTGCACCTTGAAGCATGGCGCTGTAAAAAGCTCGTAACAAAATACTTCCAGCGGTTGGAGGCACAGGCCACATTCCTATTAAAACGCATTGAGCTCCAGCATTTAATAAAGTTTTGCTTAACATTTGAACCCCTTCAGGAGTAACTGTAGTATTTTCACCTCCACTCCAACAATGTCCGCTGGAAAGGACTACCAAACGAGCACTTAGTCTCACTCTCGAAATGTCGGGACAACTTAACAGATACTCTGGCTTCTCTGGTGGTTCCTCACTCTGATCAGCACACAGTGCCAACGTCGGAGTGTTCCAGAGGATGGGAGTTGTTAAATGAACGCATTCTGCATCAGGTAGAGATCTCAATATTGTTGATCTCGTCGCTTCAGAACCAATTAATGGTCTCGTCTCCAGAAGCTCAGCGACAATTCCAGTTTCTGTTTCTGCCGAAGAAACACTCTCGGGCCATCCAAACTCCTCTCGTACTTTATCTGGCAGAGATGGATTTCCTGCTACCAAAGCAGCAACCGTGGCACCTCCTTCTGGCATTGGAGTTTTGGATCGCCGTCTGAGAGAAGCTAAAGAAGGTACAACTAATAGTGAGAATCTCTCACACAGGTAGTCCTCTCCGCAACTTGATTGAAGCGCTGGAAGTGGAGCTAAGAAAAGAGACTTCTCCACAACCATTATCAATTCTTTCCTCGTTGGTGGTAGAAGATCTTCAAAAGGAGCAAGAAGTAATTCATATAGATTTTGTATTGTTTGAGGAGCTTGCCACGAAGGTCCCTTGGCTCTTCCCCATCGAGCGCTACCAGCTCTTGAACTCACTGATCCAACACTGAACAAACTACTCAGACTGTAGGAACTCGCATTGAGATGATGACCCCTGGAGGGAATTTTTGTGCACTCTTCAATAAATTCGTTAGTCTCTCCTAGAAGAGCTTCCCTGGCGTGCAGAACTCTTTTTTCCAAATCTAATCCTTTCTCCAAGATGGTAGAGTGGAACCTCAAAAGCCCTCGACCTGGCGCGAGACACCAAGTGTGCAGCTCGTTTTCTACTTCACTGTAGTACAAGATGATCCCTCTTTGTCTATCAACAATCTCCGAATAATGTGTGGCGTCTTCTAAACTGTTGTACTTGGATCTTCTGGAACGTTCCGCCCAGTTCAAAGCTTCTTCGGGCCTGTTCAAATTCACCAGGACCTTCTGCAACATCCTATAAGTCTGTGACAGAAGATCTGCTCTGCTAGGCTGTCCACAAACGTAGATCAAATTAGCAGAGGAGCTATCTAGAGATTCCAATAGACTCGCAGCTTTTTCTAGTTGTTCCACAGAGTTTGTTGCCTCTCCAGCTTCCCAATGCACCAGACCCAATCGATGTCTCATCCTTGCAGTATCTTCCCTCCTACCTAATCCATCTATCAAAGATAATCCTGATTGCAGATAACTTAGGGCTCTGGAGAGATCACCACACAAATGATGTAGTCGACCCAGACTTGAAAAAGCAGTCGCCCTCGCAATTTGATCTCCAGCTCCTGCAGCTAGACTCAAAGCTTGTTCCTGGAGTCTAATCGCCTCTTCAAATTGACCCAGAGCTTCCTGAGTGACTCCCAAATTAGCACACGCTCTCGCCTGTAATCCAGCCGCGTCGAGACTTTCAGCGATTGAAAGTTCCAGCTGATGATGGCGCAGAGCGGAATTAAGGTCGTCCATGAGAAGATGAACAGCTCCGAGTCCACTCGCAGCTTCTGCCTCTCCTGCTCTGTCACCAAGGCCTCTGGCCAACGCTAATTGATGAGAGAGACAGCTTACAGCTTGCTCATGATTTCCAAGAGCCGCGTGAACTCTTCCTAGATCTCCATAAGCAACTCCCCTCAATTCAAGGCTGTCCACTTCATGCGCTGTTACTAACCGTTTTTCAAAACAGACCAAAGCCTCCTGTAAATTTCCTGATGCCTCTCGAGCCCTTCCAAGACCTCTGTAGGCTCTCTCTTGATCTCGAATACTTCTTAGTTTAGTAGCTGCAGCCAATTGCTGCTCATGACACTTGATCGCTTCTTCAGGATCGCCCAAAGCTTCGTAACAATCTCCCAAGTTTCCAAGTGCCCTTGTTTTGTCTAGTAAAGCTGTCCCAGTTGTCAGAGGTTCCAAGGTCGCTAGTTGCTGTTCGAAATACCCAATCGCCTCTTCGTAATGAGCCATATTCAGTCTTGCGATTCCTAAGTTTCCTAAAGCTTGAGCTTCAACTCCAGAGTCAGCTAACTCTCTTGCTCTTTCTAGTTGTTCCTGGTAGCATTTAACTGCATGGGTATATTGCCCTAGTGCCATATGGACAGCTCCCAAATTTCCATGCGCTCGACACTCACCCCGAAGATCCCCAGCTTCTTGCCTCAAGGTCAACTCTTGTGTGTGAAATCCAAGAGCCTTGTCCAAATTCCTACTGTTTCTATGAGCAATTCCTAAAGCTCCGTAAGCTGCAGCTTCTAAACTTCTATCAGCTGCTTGTCGAGCTAAATTTAGTTGTCTCTGATGCATCTTTATGGCCTCTTCGGTTTCTCCAAGTTTTAAAAGACAGTCACCAATGTTACCCAAGGCTCTGAATTTCCCAGCTAAGTGCTTTGTCATGTGAGCTATAGCTGAAAGTTCGAATTAAAATCAGATATGCAATTTAAATCTTACTTAGCTATATCTATATTTATTCTAATGAAAACTTTACCTAAATAATATTTTTGGCACTCCAAGGCTGTATCTAGGTTTCCAAGAGCCAGATGGGCTAATCCAAGGTTACAGTAGGCTCTGCCCATTCCGGATTTGTCCTGCAAATCCTTCGCCAGGGCCAGATCTTGATCGTAATATCTAACAGCTTCCCGATGATTGCCTAAGCAATAATGAGCGTATCCTAAAAAGTGACAAGCTTTCGCTTCGCCTTCCACATCGTGAAGTTCCTGTGACAGCATTAAATAGTTTTCATAGTAGGGAACTGCTTCCTCGAATCTTGCTCGGGAAGAGAGACAATTTGCAAGGTTTAGAAGTGCACAGGCTTCGCCAGCAGCATCTTTTAGTTCTCTAGCTATTGCCAGATGGGCTCTATAGTGTCTCAAAGCTGCCTCGTGTCCTTGAACTGCTTGATAGGCCACTGCCAAGTTTCCGTGAGTGCTTGCCTCTGAACTACGATCGTTAACCTGTTAAGGAAATGCACGATTATTAAAAACTGAGCTCTAGAATGTTATCCTCGAATTTAGAGAACTCTGAATCTTAAAAAGCAATTGTTTCCAAGAATTTTTAGACATTTAGAACTTACATTCAAGGTCCTTACCTCTTTGCTTATCGTAAGTTCTTGCTTGTGATACTTGATAGCTTGCTCGTAATATCCTAAAGCATTATAAGCATTTCCGATGTTCCCATAAGCTCTACCCATTCCAGCCTTATCGCCCAAAGCTCTAGCAATTCCCAGATGAGCCTGATGTAATTTAAGAGCTGCATCGTGTTCACCCAGCAGCTGATAAACGATTCCAAGATTGCTGCAGGCTCTTCCTTCCGCTACTTTATCTTTTGTAGTCAAGGCAACATCCAATTGCCTCTGATGCCAGAGTTTTGCCTGAGCAAGGTCACCTTGAAGGTAAAAGCAAATTAAAATCAATTCATCAAGAGTCGAAAAATCAAAGCTTACTGTAATCAACATTAATAATCATTAATAATAATTGTTAATTATCTAACCAGCACATCTAGCAGCGTGGCCCAAACCAGCATAGGCTCTCGTTTCTATCGCCCTATCGCCGAGTTCCTGAGCGATTCTGAGTACATTTTCATGATAGGCCATCGCCTGGCTGAAGTTCCTTCGATAGTGATGAGAAGACCCCAAGTTACTAAAGGCTCTGGCTTCTTCAACTCGATCTCCCAATCTTCTAGCTATTCTCAGATGCTGTGTGTGACAATCTACTGCACTTTCGAATTCTCCCATTGCTAAGTAAACAGCACCGACATTGCCAATCTCTCTAGCTTCTTGAAGACGATCTCCCATTTGTTTAACCAGCTGAACACATTGTTTGTGAGAAGCTAGGGCATTTGGTAAATCTCCAATTGCTGTATAGACGTGACCCAGACTCGTCAAAGCAGAAGCAGCTGCTTGTGTATCTTTACACTTCATCGCCAACACAAGCTGATACCTGTGTGCTGTCAAAGCCTCTTTGTAACTCCCTTTGCTGAAATATGCTGAACCTAGATTTCCATGAGCTCGACATTCTCCTTGGGTGTCTCCCAATGATCTTGCAACGCCTAAGAAGAATAAATAGTTTCTTTCAATAAGAGATTGAACAAAACTACTTTGAGGATCTGCAATGTTAAATTTGAGTAATCTTACCTAGATCTTGTTGCATGTAACCGATGGCCTTATCCAAAGAATTTAGAGCCCAATAAGCGCTAGAAAGTGCCGAGAAGACTGATCCTCGTAATTTCAAACTACAAGATCCGATGGAAAGTGCGGCTTCAAGAACACCAGCAGCTGCTCTGTATTGTCCTGCTCCAAGGAGTTCTTGACCAACTACTGAAATTACGACGAAGGGAGATTCGTCGAGTTTCATAGCTCGAAGTTGCTGGAATGTTGGCTCCAGGGTGACTCGAAGAGGCGATTTTAGGGAAGCTTCTACTAGACCAGAAAGCAACTGACAATTGGAAGAATCCCGTGCCAAACCGACGCTGAAAGCGACAAGCGCTTCGCCATGTCTTCCTAAACATTGTAGAGCTACACCTTGACGATAGTATGCCTACAAAAACACCTGACGTTAGATCTGGAGTTGGGGTCAAGCTTTAAACAGTTTGCTTATGAAAGTCAGCTACTGTACCTTTGGCCACTCAGGATTCAATTCGGTAGCTCTAACGGCATCTTGCAACGCCAAGGCAAACATCCCCATTTTGAGACGAGCCGCAGATCTATTGGAAAATAATACATGACTAAGAGGATCCAGGGCAAGAGCTTCTGTATATAGGGTTGCTGCTAGAGCATAATCTCCATTTTGGCAAGCTGCATTGCTCCGCCGCACCGTCTCTAGGAAGAGCACCCGGGATCCAGCAGCCAAGGCCGACGTACCTTCGGGCTCGACCTAAAAGTAATTACAACATTCAAGTCAAATTTTCTTTTTCATTGAACGAAATTCATAACAAGAAAGGTATCCGTTCGCTTCATCAAAATACCCACTGGATTCAGAAAAATAAACAAAAAAGTTAGGAAAATTAAAATCCAGTTTTTCATATTTTTAAATGACTTTTGGAGCGCGTTTGCTTCATCAGAGTTATTATTTTTTTAATGAAAGTAAGAAAAGCTAAAAAAATAAACAACAATAGCATATTTATGTACTTCCCACATAAATTCTAGTTAATTTATAAAAAGGTAAAAGCCGAATTTTTTTTTTGTAAAAGCATAAACAATAATATTGCAATTGGAGAAATTGATAAATAAGAAACGAGTGAAATTCAGAGTACCCATCATTACTGGAGCGTGTCTTCAGAAAGGTCAAGAATGTGAAAAAAAAATAAAAACCACATAACTGTGCACTCTCGTCAATTAATGGAGATTTTCTCAACTCTCTTATACTAGATTCACAAAATTATATATTTTAGATCTAAAAATTGAAAATAATAACTCTGCAGCATCTTTATCCTTATAAATGAAAATGCAATATCGAAAATCTTTCTTCTAATTAATGTCTTATAATTTTCAGGAAAAGAAGTGTGGAATTGCCGACGATATCCGTAACGGTTTTTTTGAGGAAAATTGAACGCAAACCATTGAATTGAAAATGACTGTAAAACGCAGTAAAATGACCGGTGACAATTACCTCAGAGATATCCCTATGAGACATTGTTTAAAACGGACCAGTAGCATGCTTTTCACTGGGCATCATCCAGGACTTCAGAGAGGTGTTCCATTAGATAAGATCCGAACTCGGATCAGCAGAATCCTTCCTCTCAGCTCCTACCACACACTTGGCCGTTTTTCTTCAGACACTTGTTTTTTTCACGAAAAACAGAACACCTGCAATTCTGAAATTGCATTCGAGGATGGAACCGGCGGTGCGAAACACCTCCGGAGGACAGCGCACGCGAAAACAGCGAGTTTGTTTTCAAAAGGTCGGATAAATTGGATTGATTAATAAAAAAGAAGGGAGGCAGGCGTCTCAGGGGGGCACCCACTGCATTCCTGAGGCACAGCCATCTTGGAATGTGACCCCGGGTCCCCCCTTGGGCCCAGAGTGGGGTGCTGAAGCGGCATGAAGCGGCCTTTCCCTGTGAGCGCGACCGCAACAGCGCACACAAATCCCCACCTGTTCACCAACGAGGGACTTAGGCCCGCGGCCTCCTCTTGCCTCGTTTTGCCGACCTCATACCACCGCTTTCCAACCCTTTCCACCTTTCAACTCACTCCACTTGTAGCCCTCGGGCCCCTCGGACAATGCGGCTAAAGCTATTTTTTTCATAAGGCCCATTCCTATAACTGCCGATCCGAATTTCCGCATTAGCGACGAACGTCAAGCTGCGGAAATGGGCCGGAGAAACATGAGAGAAACGCTTTCTAGTTAAATTCAGGGAGGCTTGAGTGAATGATTATGTGAATGGATAAGGCCCTCAAGCTGGAGAATTTTTTACTTTCACCTGTAACGATAATAAACAAATTGAGATATTGTCGTTGCAGGTTGAATGTGTTCGCCGATATCTTTTGGACATGGGAGGGATTCTTGGGAGATAGGGGCACAAGGAAATCTTGAAAAATTTTAGATTTTCAAAAATTTTTTTTATTTTATGCAAAACTAAATTTGTTAAGCTCAAAATTCCATTCTACATATTAATCAACGAAAATTATAGATAAATATTTTTTCGCTCTGTTACAAATATTTATATCTTCAAATATAAGACTGCATACAGAACGAAAAAATATTTAATTTTGATATCTTTTGCATAAAACGAAGAATTTAAAATCTAACTTCAAAATTGAATATTTTCATTTCACATAAAAAATATTTGACTTCGATATTTTCTTGTTATGTGCGCATAATTATTCTAGTCAAAAATAAATTAATTATACAGAGGGAAAAATTCTAATTTTAATATATTAGTTAAGTAAAATGATTAGAACTTGGCTCCAAAATCCTTAATCCCTAAAATCAATAAAAATATTTTAGCAATCTTATGAAATTTATCCTCAAATCTCTTAAAATCCCTTAAAATTACTCGAAGTTCTTAAACATTTTTTAATTCTTCCGTAAATGTCTTAAAATTCTTTAACATGTATCAAAAACCCTTGGAATTCATTAAAATCTCTTGAAATTTCTTGAAATTCCTTGAAATTCGTTAAAATCAGTGGAAATCAATTGTTAATTTATAATACATTTATGATATAAGATCATCTCTCCTTCTTTGCTTTAAAAAAATTCGTCGAAATCAGTCCGTCGAAAAAGTTTGAATCAGGCGGCTGGCTTGAGAAGAAGGTCGACATGGGTCGAAGCAGTTTTCTAATTGGAAAATGGTTCCAGTTCAGTTTGTACATCAGTCTACATTGTCCCCTGGATCTAGGGATCCTGGCAATCCTTTCATATCAAGGCCATGGCTCCAGGATAAATCAGCAGCTGATACACCCAATCACAATGTCCGCCTCAAAGGAATCATAGCTGGTAATCATTTTATTATCAATAAAAGCTCTTGCATCACATTCGCTGACTACCCGATAGCGGGAATGTTACAGAGTGCGCATGACATCAGTCAAAATGAAAATAATAATGATTTTAAGGAAATTAACCCACTGAGAAATAATTGAAAATTAATTTTACACAATATTTAATTTTAAGATGAATATTAGAGAACCAGCATTTTTTATTTCAAAATTTACTATCTATTAATAACTCAAAAAATTTGCAGCATGAGATATAAATAACTCATCGACCTATTTATAATATATTTTGAGGCGAAAACGTTTTCCACAGCATTACAGTAATTAAATGCATAAAACAATTCGAAAAACATGTTTCTAAATTTTAAATGAAAACAATTGAATCATAAATTGTAGCTTTTCAAGTTTTATGTATTTTTGTTTGTTTTCAGGTTGTTCGAGCCAAGTTCCGATCTATAAATTCGATTTCTGCATTTTACTCAACAAATATTAAATTTGGAATTTTTTCCCTCTGTAGAATTAATAAATTGTTGTCTAGAATTATGCGCACAAAGCGAGAAAATATCTAATTCAAATATTTTTTTAGTAAAATGAAAATATTCAATTTTGAAGTTAGATTTTAAATTCATCGTTTTACGCAAAAAGTATCGAAATTAAATATTTTTTCCGTCTGTATGCAGTCTTATATTTGAAGCAAGATTAAGGCTACAGAGAGAAAAAATATTTATGTATATGTAAAATGGAGAATGGAATTTTGAGCTCAGCACTTGGGTCCAATGCTCTTAATCTAGATAATTGTCAACAAGTTATTTCTATTTATTTCTATTTCAGGTGGTCTCACAGGAGGGATAGAAATTTGCATATCATATCCAAGTGACTATGTGAAAACGCAAATGCAATTGGATGGCAAAGCCGGTGCGGGAAAAAAATTTTATGGAATTTGGGATTGCGTGACAAAAACAGTGAAAAGTCGCGGGTTTTTTGGACTTTACCGAGGACTCTCAGTCGTTATTTCTGGTGCTGTAGGGAAACAATCGGTGCGCTTTGGAGCCTTTGAATCTATAAAGCAACGCATTGTTGACGAACAAGGAAATCTCACCCCAGGAAGACGATTTTTCACTGGACTCTGTGCAGGATTATGCGAAGCAATTTTGATAGTAACACCCGCAGATACTATCAAAGTCAAAATTATAAATGATCAGCGATCCTCAAATCCACGATTTCGAGGAATTATCCATGGAATTAGCACCATAATTAAAGAAAACGGTATAACAAACTTTGTTGTTTTTCTCTTTTAACTAAAAAAAATATTATATATTTTATTTTATTTATTTATATATTTTTTGTATATTTTTTCCGATTACATTAGTAAAACTTTGTTCGTTTATTAAACCCAGGTTTCAGAGGGGTCTATCAGGGTGTCGTACCAACTATGATGAAGCAAGGTAGTAATCAAGCAATTCGATTTTTTGTGGTGGGAGCTTTAAAGGACATGTACACTGAAGGCGATAAAAGTAAACCAGTTCCTAAACCTATTGTTGGACTCTTCGGTGCACTTGCAGGAGCTGTTTCTGTTTTAGGAAACACTCCAATTGATGTTATAAAAACGAGAGTACAGGTAAATATACCTACTAAAAAAATCGAACATTCAAGGTGGTGATTCCACGAACGATTTTAAATTTCTGGTAATTTCCCGGTTTTTACCGACCAAGTTTTTAATTTTCCAAGACAATTAAAAGTAACATATTTATATTTACCACAAAGCGCAAAGATATTGCGAAATGTCTTTTTTATAATGGAAAAAATAAGAATACTTTCTCTCATATAATATTGAGTTGAATTTGCCGACGTCTAGTCTGACAAACTTTTTTTATTTATTTTTTTTTACATTTATTGGGTTAAGGGCGTTGGACCTTTAAATTCGTTAAAATGTCTTGGAATCTTGTGACTTTTACTAGGGTCAGAAATGAACTCTCGGGATTTAAATTAAATTCCCGGTGATTTCCTGGTTTTTTCCCGGTTAATAAAATTCTTTATCTTTCCCCATCAAGTCATTACCCTGCTTTCGATTAAGAATTTTCTTTTTCAAGGGTCTGGAAGCCACGAGATATAAAAACACTTGGGATTGTACAGTTCAAATGTGGAAAATAGAAGGACCAATTGCTTTTTACAAAGGGACTGTTCCGAGGCTTGGCAGAGTTTGTTTTGAAGTTGCTATAACTTTCATGGTCTACGACTCTTTCATGGAGCTCTTCAACAAAGTTTGGCCTTGAAAACTTGGGTTAAAAGAAATATAATTTACAACAATCTCAAAGAAGGAAAGCAAACTATTTTTGCCGTGAGGTTGGTTAAAAAGAGGGCAAACTAAATTTTGGATCAGTTACTCATGCCTTAGTGATAAATGGAAAAAACTGCCAATGCTTCGAAATTTAACAAACTAATGCCTTGTATATATGTATTATCTGTCACAATACTATTGTGTCTTTATTATACAGAAACGAATATTAGGATTTTCGACAATGTGTTTACATTGTGAATAATTTCTAGTCTCACTCATTCATATTTGAATGATTAGTATTATAGAATCCAAAAGTAAATTGTTAATTAAGTATGCAATAATTAGGGAGCGGACTGGATCTAGTCAGAAATTGGTTACGAGACGATAAACCATTGTTAGTAACAATGTCTCAAAATGTTTCAATAATTTTTCAACAATATTTCAGCGCCTTGTACAATATTCATTCCAAAGCTCATTCCAGAAAGTACTTATCTGTTGAAAAGTTTGACGATAAAGCATTGTAAATTCGTATTACCATACTTTGTTAAACTTTCAGAGAAATCATATTAAGGACGCTGGACCCAAGTGTTAAGCTCAAAATTCCACTCTCCATTTTACTGAACGAAAATTATAGATAAATGTTTTTTCGCTCTGTAACACTAATCTTTTTTCAAATATAAGACTGCGTACAGAGCGAAAAAATATTTAGTTTCGATACTTTTTGCATAAAACGATTTAAAAAATATTTGAATTAGATATTTTCTCGTTCTGTCGGCATAATTATTCTAGTCAAAAATAAATTAATTATATACAGAGGGAAAAATTTCAATTTTAATATATTTGTTAAGTAAAATGGAGAAATCGAATTTTTAGATTAGAACTTGGCTCCAGCACTCTTAATTGTTAAGTAAGAATTTTATAGCTTTTTATTGCCACCTTCGTTGATAGTAATTTGATTCTATTATTTTTTTGAAGTTTCTAAAAAGTATATCGATTTGTGTTGTAAAGTATACGCATAGTTTATTTACAATAAACTTTCGCAAATAAACGTTGTTACTAAGTTTGTATTACATAAAAAACTCTCAGAGTTGGTGATTGGTACCACTGACCCAGTATGAATCAGGCGGCTGTCTGCGGGAAGCTATAAAGATTGGATAAAATATTTTTATTCAAAAACGTATCAGTCTTCATTGTGCTCTGCCACAAAGTTTTCAGAAAATCCTTTCATATCCAAACCATGGCTCAAAAATAAATCAGCAGCCACATCCAATAACGATCTTCAAATTAAAGGAATCATATGTGGTAATCATTTCGTTATCAATTAATGAGCCTCGTTGCGTCACCTTTGTGAGTGATGGCAGTACCTGATTACATTTTTCTAGCTTATTGAAACTAATATTGTATAAATTATATTACAGGAGGTTTTACAGGAGCAATACAAATTTGTATAACATATCCCAGTGATTATGTGAAAGTTCAACTGCAATTGGACGGCAAAGCCGGTGCAGGCAAACAATTTTCTGGAATATGGGACTCTGTAACAAAAACAGTAAAAACTCATGGGTTTTTTGGACTTTATCGAGGACTTCCTGTTGTTATTAACGGCGTTGTTGCGAAATGATCGGTTCGCTTCGGTGTTTTCGAATCTGTTAACAACAGTATTATTCCTTTGAGGAAAGAGGAGAATTCACTGCGGGAAAAAAACTATTTGCAGGATTGTGCGCAGGTTTTTGTGAAGCTATTTTTGTTGTGACACCTGCCGATTCCATAAAAGTTAAATGTATAAATGATCAGCGATCAGCAAATCCAAGATTTCGAGGAATTTTTCATGGAATTAGCGCCATAATTAAAGAAAATGGTGAAAATGTTATATCTTTCATAAACAAACGTTAAAATATATTAAATATATTAAATATATATAATGTTATATATTTAATATATAACATCTTTAAGGTTGTTGGGGATTATTAGAAATTTAATTCTTTGGCATCTAAAAGAAAATTTTCAAAGGCAAGAGTGCAAATAATCTCATTATATAAAACAAAATTTTTGACCAGGTTTTAAAGGATTATATCAAGGTCTTCTGCCCACAATTATGAAAAATGGAAGTAGTCAAGCGTTGCGATTTTTTGTGGTGGAAACTTTTAAAGACCGCTATACTGAAGGAGATAAAAGTAAATCAGTACCAAAACCTTTAATTGGTCTCTTTGGTGCACTTGCAGGAGCTGTTTCTGTTTTAGGAAATGCTCCCATAGATGTTTTGAAAACAAGAATGCAGGTAAATTTCGTAAAGATAAAAAAAGCACAAACAATGTCACGAAATGTTTTTCTTTCTCCAGGGTTTGGAATCCACAAAGTACAAAAATACATGGGATTGTGTAGTTCAAACGTGGAAAATAGATGGACTAAGCGCATTTTACAAAGGAACTATTCCAAGACTTAGTGGAAATTGTTTGGAAGTTGCTATAACTTTTATGATTTACGATTCCTTTATAGCATTTTTTAATAATAAATGATATGTTAATCTCATAAATTTTGGTTAATCCAATAGTCAATTTCGAATATTAGGTAAGTTTATCGAAAATGCTAAATAAAAAACAACACATTTCAAAATTTACACAAAAAATCGATATATTCTTCTCAAAATGCAGTAATAAATTACAATCAAACCACTAATAACAAAGATAACAATAAAAAAGCTGTAAATTATATTTCACACGTTTTGTATAAAATACTAAATAAAATTAAACGCTTTTTTGAACTTTTCAACAAAGGAGTACAATACTAGAATATAAAATATTCCTATAATAAAACTTGTGATGGAATGATCGTTGGAATGAACGTTGCACGAAAAAATGAACTGGCTTCACAAAATAGGCAACAAATAGTCGACAAAATGCAGCGCATCGTAATGTTTCGCATCGTATAAATGTTTTTTTTAAATTCATCAAAAATTAAGGCTCGCAGAATCTTTTGTACATTTTTCAAATACATAAATAAAGGTACAGATTTTTAGGATAGTATAACGACAAAGATTCAATTCATCCATTAAATTCCAAAAGAAATATTTTTTTCACAGCATGTTCGTTCTGAGAAGATGATACAACAGTATCATAAATATAATAATATAATGTATTACATGCTATTATTTGTCCTTTAAATTCTGATAAATCGCCACTGTTTTATTAAAATTCAAGGCTTTAGTGTAAAGTTAGAATGTTCTGGAAACAGGAAATAAACCCCGTTTCCAAGCCACAAAAATAACTGGACTCTAGTAACTCTTCTTCATTTGCACATATACTAAAATCTTTTCCAAATTTAATTTGTCCTTTCTGTTTTTTCTTCACAACAACTTATAAGTACAAACAAAGTTTGTACAGTTTTTCTTGGCTTCTACAAGCTCTATTTTGTGAGGCTTAGAAATTAGGCTATTTTCAAGGCCAAACTTTGTTGAAGAGATCCATGAAGGAGTCATAAATCATGAAGGTTATGGCAACGTCTAGGCAAACTCTACCGAGTCTAGGAACAGTTCCTTTGTAAAAAGCTAATGGTCCTTCATTCTTCCAAATTTGAACTGTACAATCCCAACTGCTCTTGTATTTCGCAGCTTCCAGGCCCTGAAAAAAGGTATCGATTAAGATCAACGTACTGTTTTTTTGTACTGTTGTTTGTACAGTTTTTATGACAAATCTATTTACCTGCATTCTTGTTTTCACAACATCTATAGGAGTGTTTCCGAAAACTGAAGCAGCTCCTGCTATTGCTCCAAAGACACCGACTATTGGTTTAGGTACAGATTTGTTTTTTTCACCCCCTGTGTACCAATCCTTCAAGGTTTCAACCACAAAGAATCGAATCGCTTGATTACTTCCTTGCTTCATCATAGTTGGCACGACACCTTGATATACTCCTCTGAAACCTATAATAAATATTTATTTGATAAATTCAATTTTTGATTAGCTAATTAATTTAAATATTACAAATCTTAATTTATGATTTTTTAAGGGTGTTAGACCAAGTGCTATTCCCGAAATTCGACTTTTTCACTCAACAAATATTGTAATTCGATACTTTTTCTCTCTGTAATTCTACTCATTTTCCAAATATAAATATGTATACAAAGTGAAGAAATGTAAAATTTTAATACTTTTCACGTAAAATGAAATGCTTGTGTTTGAGATTAGATTTTGAATTCTTCATTTTAGACAAAAATAATAAAAATTAAACACGAAAAAGTATTTATTTTTAATATCTGATGAGAAAAATGAGGAAATTGAACTTTAAAGTTAGAACTTGAGCCTAACACCTTTAAACGTTTAATTTTATGCAGCTTCAGAAGTGTAAAGCTAGAAAAACAAATAGCAGATTTTACAACAGCTAAACTGTATTTGCCGTTGAAGTCATAAATAGACGCATTCTTTACGTGTGTAAACGAAACCATTTGCACGTCGTCTTCGAATAATCTGTTAGTTCATGCACAATTTTATTGTACATTGTGCAAGGCCAGGAGAATGTTTCAACTTACAAAGAGTGGCGTTTGACACCGTTTTCATTCGAATATATATATATATATATCGATTAACAATACCAGATAGAAACTGAAGTTAAAAAAAGGAACAATTAATTTTAATTAGTCATTGAAGTTCATCTTGAATAATTGATAGTTTTTTAAATTCCAAGGATATTTTTAATGCATACTTAAAGATTTAATTTATAGTTGAAGTATAAATAATTCGTATTAAAAAAACATCCATTTAAATAATAATTCAATAATAATTCCTTGGACTTGAAATAAATTCTTTTACCGTGTTCTTTAACTATGATGCCTACTCCATGGAAAAATCCACGGAATCTTGGATTCGCAGACCGCTGATCATTGATAAATTTCACTTTTACAGTTTCCATAGGCGTTACTGCAAAAATAGCTTCGCATATTCCAGCACAAAGACCAGCTAAGAGCCGTTTTTGTGGACTAAGCTTTCCTTCTGCGTCAACCATTTGCTGTTTAACAGTTTCGAAGGCACCAAAACGAACCGCTGATTTGGGAATAGAGCCATAAAGAAGAACTGAAAGTCCTCGATAGAGACCAAGAAATCCACGATTTTTTACAGTTTTTGTCACACAGTCCCATATTCCCGTATATTGTTTTCCTGCACCTGATTTGCCATCCAACTGCAATTGCGTTTTAACGTATTCAGTTGGATACGTTATGCAGATTTCTATTCCCCCTGTAATTCCACCTGAAAGAGAAAGAGCAAGAAATCCTGTTGAAATTTTAATCTTATAAAGTTAGAACAAGAATCTAATTTAAAATATAACATTTTAAATATTTTTTGAATACTGAGAAGTAGTTCAACAATAATAATTAAGTCAAATCTTAAAATTAAAAAAAAAACTCTGGAAATCCTTAAAATCTCTTGAAATCCTTTAAAGCCTCTTTGAAATTTCTTAAAATTTTTTAATTCGTCTAAAATCACTTGAAATTCTTTATAATATTTAAAAAAAAAAACCTAAAAATTCCTTATTATCATCAAACATTTCTCGACACTTCTTGAAATTGTTTAAAATCATAAAACTAAACATTAGGCTTCTTGGGAAAACTATTAGACGAAGCCAAGATCAAAATTTATAAATAGGATTAACTATTCAAATATTCAGAATCTATAAAAGTAAAAGTACTGAATATCTGGTACTATATTCCATGCTTTTCAAAATTCCAGAAATAAATATGAGAATTTGTAAATAAAATTCCAAAGCAGAGGAAATCCACACGGTTCTAATAATACTAAAGACCTTGATACCGAAAAAAATCAACCGGAGATAATAAAAATCAAACTTTGAAATGTGTATCCGAAAATTTATATCTAAAAATATTCTATTTACATAGCAATATTTTTTTAAGCTTTAGCAAAAATTATCGTATAATATTATCTTTTTTGTGGGTATTGGGCGGCATAAATGTATTTATCACAAAAAGTTATTACCAAACGATTATACCTAATTATTATCTATTTGCATAGGTATTTAATTAACAGTTATAAAATTCGATAAAACACTTTATTAAACATTATTAAACATTATTACTTTATCAGATTGAACAAACTAACAAATTTTCCTAGCTTGTAAGATTATTGCTTTCGAAGTAATTCTTAAATGTCTCTTATAGGCGATATAATCTGATATAATTTCCTAAGCCGCTTCAAAGTAACCTTTGCACTCTTGTCAATGATTTAAGATTCATTAAAAGCCTTTATACAAAACCGAAAAACTGGCATTAGGAATCATGTTGAAGCAAAACAATTAAGGACTTTGGGGTTATGTTATTTTCCAAAAGTGCAGTTAATAACACCATAAGATCAATTTAAAATTGAAAAATTGTATTTATATTCTTCATTCTCTAATCATTATTACAAATATTTTCTCTTTTCCAAGAAGTGTATACATATATAATTGCATAATTGCTGAAAAATTTTTTTATTATTTTTATTTTGACACCTGTCACTCCTGTCATGCACACACGCGAAGAATCCTAACCTTCTTTTGAAAGCACTGCACAAGGTCATTGTCAAGGTTATTCTCGTTATTCTCGACATTTAAATTCGTTAAGCTCTTAGCAAAATCAGCCATGCACAATTAGCCATGGTGATATGAGAGAATATTTTGTTACTTTTTAATGAAATAATTACCGGCGACGATTCCTTTGAATCCAATGTTACCACTAGGTGTAGCCGCTGCCGCTTTATCCTGGAGCCATGGCCTGGCTACGAACGGATTGCCAGGAACCCGATAACCTGGAGATAACACACACTCACGCACTAAGCAAAGTGGATCCATTTTTAATTTGAAAAGCGTTTCCAGAAAGACCTTCTCCTCGAACCACCCAGTTCAAACTGATTCAAACTACGAGTGTCTTGTCTTGTCTCGTGCAATTCATATGTCCCCTTCCTCTCTTATCAAGTCGGGCAAGTCGTCAGGGTCGTCAGTCAGTCGGCTTTACATATTTCCACTTGGTCATTTGCAATTTCGCATGCCGCCCGGCATGAGGGGTCAAGCTTCAAGGTGGGGGATCAACTAGGAATTCACCATTCACAAATTTACGCGAGAGACACCGCAAATAAAAGCGAGACTAAAGTACAAAAAGTAAAAAAAGCAAGTATGATTGGTAAAATTGATCAATTAAATATTTGTCACCATTCATGATATTATAATCCAACGTCCTTAAAATCACTTAAGATTATTTAGTCTTTTAAAAGTCTATAAAGAACTTAACAATGGCTTAAAATCCCTTTAAATTTCTTAAAGTTGTTTAGAATTAGTTAAAATTCTTTAAAATCCCTTGCAAATCTGTAAGTCACTTGAAATATCTTAAAATCTTGTGAAACCCATCAAAATCCCTTAAAATAAAAAAAAATCATTTAAAAGCTCATTTAAAATTTTTCGTCAAGCTGTATTTCTTGTTATCTGCACTTATACTTTATTCACGTAACCAAAGAAATCTTTGACATAACCGATTAATTTATCATAGATTATATATGATTAGATTATTGTATCACGTATTTAAAATTAGACTTGATACCAAATATTTTACAATAAATTGTTATAAAAAAAGGGTAATTTTAACTTCAAAAAAAGTTATCTCTGTTGTATAAATTGTTTATGTGAAACCATATTTTATTATATAAACAATTGGTAGTTAATAAAAAAAGGAGACAAAAGGGAAGAGGCAATCGTGATCGGAATATCGGACAGATTGCTTCGTATTAGGATTAAATATAATTTACTCTGAAATTATATTTGTTAAAATGAAGGATAAATAATATCCCTTTACTACATTTATTTAGAATAAAATTAGTATTTTGTAATTACAATGACATAAATTTCTTCTGAATTTTATCCGTAGACAAATTCATGCACATTAAGTTTACAAGACTTAACAAAATTATCTTCAATCCTCACTTTGTTTCCAAATGACTTTTCTTCTGTTAATAGTAAGAATACTTGCACATGAACGATGAACTAATATAATTGAAACCCTCTAGTCTTTGCATTTTAATTAATTTTAGGGTCTCATAGCATTTACCATACAGGTGTAGTATTGGCCAATCGTCGCATTCGTCTGTAAAAAACAACAGCATTAATAAACAAAAGAAGAACAGACTTATGATTTTGTAAAAAAAAAATTGTTATTTTATTTTTATAGTACCGTGTATTTCGATCCTGATCGCGTATCTTTTTCTCCATTTCTGCGTCCGTCAACGTTTCAAGGAATGGAGCCCATTGATCTGCTTCGGATGGAGACCTGAATGGAACTTCAACCGTTGGCAGTGGTGCTTCGGAAAATGCGTACGTTCTCTGATGCCAAGATAATTGTCCTCGTACACTGTAAATAAAATAAATTAATATAAGTAAAATACGAAACGTATTTATCAATAAAAAAAATTCATTGGTGAGCGAAATTCTAAAATACATTGTTTACCTGTAAGCGATGGCTGTAACGAATTCTCCACCAAGTCCAAGTTCCGCACACAACTTCATTGCAAATTTTTCTGGGTTATTTTCCTTCTCCGACATGTCCCATTCTACTTGATCAACTAAGGAAGTATTTCCGACATGTATGTTGAGTTTAATTATAACCCGTTGGTCACATTGGTCCTCCAGTACTATTTCCTGAGGGAAAGCTTCTAACTGCTGCCTAATAGCTTGTGCGATCGCAGGAACAAAAGTGAGAGGATTCAAGTCTAAATCGTCGCACAAAACCTCTGCGAACTGCTCCGGAGTTATTAAACTCTCTGAAATAAAACTTAATATCAGTACTCTACAGTTATATTATTGCGAGTGACGTTTCTTACCAAATTCAATTGTAGCTTTTTAAACGTACCATTTTTATTCCATGTAAAAGTGTCACGCAGTTTTTGGCCCTCGATTTCCATATCCAGACGAATTGGTACGAGCATTTCTTGCTGAGCTGCATTTTCTAAATTTGCGCACGGATCGGTATCATCAAAACTGTAAGAGAATTTGTTTTTTATAGAAGTATTTCTCGAAAAATTGCCTTGTGGAAAAGCGTCATGTAAAAGTTCACGAAATTAATTTAAAATGAAATTGACTTCTTACCATAAGGGGAATGTGCGAACTTTTTTATTGTGAACCCTGTTGCGATTAATTGGTGTGGCTTGCGGAACCGCATCTAAATGAGAACTGTTTGGCAAATTGGTAACCCAGGGCATAGCCTTTTTAGATTTTCCCTCTCGAGGTGCGGGTGGTTCCGTTGAATGAACCGAAACAGCTTTGTATTTATCATCGTTACCCTCAATTATATCCTCAACTTCACTGGCCCTCAGGAGAGAAACACTGGATGCCAGGACATGTTGACTCAGACCCAATTCCACCAATTTCTTTCTTTCGTCATTTGTAATTGATCTTCTGAACATGCCAGGGTAGCGTTTGTAGAGAGACCCACGAAAAAGTCGTAGGTAATTTCCCACCTCGGAACCGATACAATAATACTCTCCATTTTCCTCGACTTGGAAGCTTATGGGCTTGTCTCCGTAAGTACGAAGAGCCATTTTTCTGGCTATTAAAACTGACTAGAGAAGTTTCCTGAAATTGTATATCTTAATCTTTATAATCAGTGTATATAGGCAAATTAATAACATCACCACCACTCACAAATGTCGAAAATGGACTAAATCTGGACTTTTACAAAATTTCGAACAAATTTACAAGTTAAATGGTCTGTTGTTAGAATAGCCTGTATCTAAACATTTTAATCGGGACAGTCACATATCAATAAAATGATTTACATTAAAAGTTAACATAACTCCAAAATACAAAAGAAGTCTACACAATGTAGAATATAAAGTTTTAAATGCGACATTTCCAGAATATATGTATTATACTTAAACTCACCACTCCTTTTATATAGCGTTTCTGCACTTAACTTTTGTAAAAGAATAAAATCTTTCGTTCAAATACGAAAAAGACCAAAAATATCAGAAAGCGTTATCCGTCATCCGCCATGTTTATATGCAAACATAAATGTATATATATGATATATACATATGTATGTAAATATATACATATATTATGTATTCTTCATTCCTACATACATGCAAATATTCATACATACAGTAGAAAAACAATAGAAGGTACTGTAAGTTACTAAATTTTATTATTAAAATATAGTTCTAACATAAAAATATAAAAATACCTCTATACATGAGAGTGACAGAGTAGGCAGATTTGTTTGTCTCTTTCACTCTCATGAGTTTCTGCTTTGTCCTATGGCTATGGTGGCCAGGGTTGCACACGTAATATACCTAAAGTAAATTACATGAGGTTTTTGACGTAATTTACGTCTCTAGTTTTTTACATGTAATTTACGTTTTCAAGATGGCGATTGCGCTTCATATTTAGAAAGTAAACATAACCTAATTCTTGAATAATTGAGGTTATGTTATGCTCTTTTCCCCCCAAACTCCTTTTAAATCCGCCATTTTATACATTTATTACATTTTTTACGTATAATACGTAAAATACGTATTATACATATAAAAGTCCGAGTTACGCGTACCGTGCAACCCTGATGGTGGCAGAAAACCAGGGTTAAGTACATAATACGTATCCCTTAGGTAATTTACGTAGTTTTTACATGTAAATTACGTACGTAATTTACGTCCCTAGTTTTAACCGTGCAACCCTGCTAGTGCTAGTGACGCATGGACATCCGCGATTAGAGAGAGACAGGAAAGGTTCCTTCCATCTCCTTTCTCTCTCTATTAGGGAGACTCTTCCATTCATAGGATAGCCTTTCGTTTTCAATTAAAATCTTATGGAAATCAGGGTTGGATCGCTACAAAACAGACGAAGACATCGTTGTCCGTTGAACATTCAACATCATGCCTTCCGTCGTATACATGTCAACTCAACCCTGGTTTTCATTAGAATCTTTGGAAACCCAGGAAACCAGGGTTGGTTGGCTTGACATGTTTGGTGGGGGGGGAAGGCATACATGAATCTTCTGTACATACGACAATACGAAATACCCAGCATAGATACAGACATACATACATTGATATATGTATATGTATCAGCAATATGTTTACTATTAATAGATTCTAAAATACATAAAAACGATAAAAACAAAAAAGAGTACATATAGTGTGTATGTGAAAGCTTCCTGTAATGCATATGTATTAGGATACTAAAACATGGAATGAGCAAGATCAACTTGATCAACACCTACTTTCTTCACATATTATAATTATATGTATATCATTTTTCAGAATCATATGTCAGCATTTTTCGAAATGCTGTTATCAACGACAAAGTCTGGGAGCTCCAATAAATCGTCTAAATCGGTCTAGTTTGTGTGTCCCATATATATAAACATATAAATAAATCTTCAATCTCATCGTAAATCAATATACGTACAGTTCAATTATAAGCAACAGCTCTATAACGAATTCTACGCTTAAACATTTTATAATACATATAAAATATTGCAACTATTTCTTAAAGTTGTGCGTTGGTGTTTTCTTGACATTTTCGATATGCGTGTTGATACTCTTCTCTGTCCAATTAAATTAAAACTTACAACGGAATTTACAAATTGAAATTGCAATGAGAAAGTTATCCGTCAGCTGATGATGGCTTGAACTTGAAGAAAATAAAAAAAACAGTGCAAACCAGTGCAAACGCCAAACAGTGTATACCAGAGAGTGAATAGTTGAATACAGTAAAATATTTATAGTTGTATACATTAGTGACAATCAGTAATTGTTCCCACAGCTTACTGGTGAAAATGTGATAAAATCCAGTATAAGAAACAAATACAGTTTTGAATCGAACGCAAAAACGTTAAAATGAACTTAACCACGGGAAATCCTTACGGAAATGGCTTACTTTATGCCGGTTTTAATCAGGATCAAGGTGTTTATTTTAAGATTGTATTTATATCGTTTATGTTTCAACATTAATGTTTATTGAATTAATTGCATGTTAAACTGTATTTATAACTTTCTGAAGGTTTTAACTCTTATTTCACGTTCTTAATGAAACGAAATCTTCTAATTCAAACTCCTTCTAAGATTAACTTCCAAACTGATTTTGTGTTATATCTACAGATATGAAATGTTATGTCCAAACATAACCAGAATAACCTCTATTTCCACATAAACATGCTGGAACAATTCTCACTATATTTTTATTCCTTTGAATCATTCTATACCTTTTAGCAGAGATCTTTGCTTTTAGTATCTACCCTATCCATATTTTCAATATACCCAACCGTTTATTAAAAAAAAAAGTTATTCAATTTAAACTAATTAAAAATCCTGATTTTTGCGGTTCTGCTCGAAATGAAAAAATCTTTTTTTTCTCATTTAATTTAATTAATGATTTATAAAGAGCGATTGTTCCTCGACTTTGATAAACTTTCTCTAAAGGCCAATTAAGGAAGCAAAAAGTAACGATTAATCTTATTGCGTTATAATAATATTAATGTTTGTGTAAAGTTTATATTAGTAAGTTGATAATAGTTATCAATATAAATGTTTATTTTTGATAGGGTGTTTCGCTTGCGGAATGGAAAACGGTTATAGAGTTTACAATTGTGACCCACTAAAAGAGAAAGAGCGACATGTCTTTCCAGAAGGTGATTTAGGATATGTCGAAATGCTTTTCAGGTGTAATTATTTAGCTCTGGTGGGAGGAGGTAACAAACCTTTTTATCCTAAAAATAAAGGTAAATAAAAATTTCAGTTCTTCAAGTTTCTTTAGTTGTTTCAGGGGTAATACCATCTTGTAAATATTTTTTTTTAGTATACCTCGCGCTTACAATTTCTTACCGATTCATTTGACATGTTAACTAAAGTGTAATAATAATATTCTCTAGCGAAGTATTTAGGATTTTTTTAATCGATTAAAATTTATCAATTCATAAAATAAACTCCAAAAATGACCGTTGATTTCGTCCATACAAGGTAATATTACCCCTTAAGGGCGTTGAACCCAAGTGTTAAACTCAAAATTCCATTCTGCATTTTACATACATAAATATTTTTTTGCTCTGTAGTCTTAATCGTTTTTCAAATATAAGACTGCATACAGAGGGAAAAAATATTTAATTTCGATACTTTTTGCATAAAACGAAGAATTTAAAGTCTAACTTCAAAATTGAATATTTTCATTTTACTTAAAAAATATTTTCTCGCTTTGTGCGCATAATTCTAGATAAAAATTTATTAATTCTACGGAGGGAAAAATTTCAATTTTAATATGAAGAAATCGAATTTTTAGATTAGAACTTGGCTCCAACACTCTTAAGATAGAACATTTAAATTGAACGCTTCATAATTAATTTCTATATTTTACTATCAATATCATCTTTCTAGTAATAATATGGGATGACTTGAAAAAATCATCAACAATCACGTTAGATTTTAACGCTCCCGTGAAGGGTGTAAAATTGCGAAGAGACAGAATAGTAGTGATTTTGGAAGGTGTGATAAAAGTGTACACTTTTACCCAAAACCCACAACAATTGCACGTCTTTGAGACGAATTCCAATCCGAGGGGCTTATGCTGTTTATGTCCGAATAGTAACAACTCATTACTTGCTTTTCCAGGACG
This sequence comes from Synergus umbraculus, assembly GCA_900474325.1. Lineage (NCBI taxonomy): Eukaryota > Metazoa > Arthropoda > Insecta > Hymenoptera > Cynipidae > Synergus > Synergus umbraculus. Next base: position 22,885 of record UCOK01018001.1, on the reverse strand, counting down.
AAAAAATGGCAACGTCCAAGGTAAGAATTTTATCGTTTAATGCAAAGAAGAATATGACGAATGAATTGAAGATGTTACTCTCTAATTGTGAATTTTATAGTTATAGATCTGGCTAATGCTGAAAAACCACCTTTAAATATAGATGCCCACGAAACACCCTTATCATGTATAGCACTTAATTTACAAGGAACAAGGTTGGCAACAGCATCGGAGAAAGGAACATTAATTAGAATTTTTGACACTCAAAACGGAAATAAAATTATCGAATTTAGAAGAGGTGCCAATCATGCCAATATTTATTGGTGAGTTAACATATCTAGTATTTTTTATATCGAGCGATTGACACGCAATACTAAACATATCCGCTTTGGTCTTACAGAGCAAAATTAAATCCCATTTTATTTAAACAGCTTAAAGACAACTAAACATGTATTTTTGCTTTTTTATTTCCAGTATAAATTTTAACCATGATTCGACGTGGTTATGCGTTGCAAGCGATCACGGAACCGTTCATGTTTTTGCAGTAGAGGATCAAAAATTAAATCGACAATCTAGTTTAGCAGCTACTTTCTTGCCAAAATACTTCAGCTCCAGTTGGAGTTTTTGTAAATTTCAAGTTCCAGGAGGACCACAATGCATATGTGCGTTTGGAAAAGGGAACAATAGTATCATAGGTAAGTCCAATTTTCATTTAGTTGTATATCTTAAAATTTTATTACAAAATATAATAAAATAATATTTAAATTCTTTTCCAAAGTTATATGCGCGGACGGTAGTTACTACAAGTTTGTGTTTAACGACAAGGGTGAGTGCACCAGGGACTTATACGCTCAATTTCTCGAGATGACTGATGATAAACAAGTATAAAGTGTGTCTGTGAAATTCTGAAGAGGAGAAAAGGTACCCCTAAATAAGAAGCTTGCTTTAAATGCACAGAAGTCTGAGAAATGTCATTTCGCATAAAAAGTGAGATTGCTTCTTTGTGTAAGCCCAAAGAAAACTAATTATATCTCAGAATAAGTAGATCAAAGGATTTTGGATTTGAATTTACGATTGGGAATGTTCTCACTACACATACAAACTCTCAGCACCACTTTTGTTGGAAAGACATTTCTTATAGGAATATACTGATTGAAAGGAATATGGCAAAAATTTAGGATGTTTGAAGAGAAAGGAAAATTAGGTACAATGTTCTGTATAATTTCGTATAAATTTAGAGTTAATGATTTTCGAAGAGCATTTTGTATTGTTATTTATATTATTGGAGTAGTGTTAGTTAATTTTATCAAGTTTATGAAATACTTCTCGAACTCTTCAAAACCTAATTTTATATAAAATATTAAGACAATTTATGTTTAATACTGTATCAACATCTGCATACACTAAAAATGCTGTAAACATTCGTCTACATAGTCACTTTTCCATATTTACTCATCTCTTCATCATCTTAATAATCATCGTTATTGGTGGCTGATGTTCTTTTTGGTGGTGGCTTTACACGCCTATTCTTTGATTTAATTTCCTCAGTTTCGTTTTAATTTTTTTGATGAAGCGTCCTTGTGGATCCTTCGTCAAAACAACATATCCTTCTTAGTAACTTATATGAAACAATTTGTTTTTATTTGATTCTTATGGAATATGTACAGGGTGTCCAGCGAATTGGAAAAGTGGGAATTGTACGAGAATTTTATTGGTGTGGGAAATGTATGGAATTTTTTATTTGATGCGAGAATTTTGTATTTCTTTTGAATGACTTAATTATTTATACAGGAGTTTTGTACATTTGTTCATTTTTAAATATTGCCCACTAAAGCAGAAAATAAAACTTGTATTATAAAAGTTTTATTTTTATACTGTGTATATTTTACGTTTATAAGAACTCCTATTTTTATGGGAACATATCATAGAGCAATTTTTTTGGTCTCGGAGAGCCTGAAAGTTTGCGGATATGTTCGGGAATTTTATCACACGTGTTCACTGGACACCCTGAATTACTACCGATGAAATTTGAGGAATTTGTGTAATTAGACAGACAAGAAATTTTCTTAAAAGCCTCATTCATAAGTTTTCTTATGTTTAATAATCTTATTGATACATTGATTTGTGGATATTGAACACTGACATAAAATATCAAGATTGTACACAGAAATATTGTGTTTTCAGAAATATAAAATATACATAATTAATTGCTTATTGCTGTTTTAAATTAATTTTTCTTTGGCGTATTTTACAAGATTGATGAACATATCCTAATTTTTCGAATAGTTCACTTATCTACTTGGTTATAACATCTATTAAAAATAAATAACTTATTTCATTCTTCTTCAATGACGGACATAATATCCTACCATGATTATACGATAATATTCTTATTTAGAGTGAATTTGATTTTAAGTTTATGAGTTTAATTTTTTAATATTTAATATGCATAGCTTTTATACTGTAATGCCGTTCTTCAACATTGATAAGCTGTGATACTCAATAAAAACTTGGTTCACAAAACAGATGCTTTATCATTATCAGCATAAATTTTCTTTTACTTTTACTCACAGCGCAAAAATTCATTCTTGTATTCAATTTCTCACTATGTATTAGTGATTTCACTATTTTACTTAGTGTTTCACTTCCCTTCTTTTTTAATCTTTCTTGATTTTTCAGCAATTGCAATTGCTAATATCATGATATGAAAAAATCGAAACAGTAGTTTATGATTCCTTCATTGGAGTTAAAATCACAAATGTGTCAATTGACGATAGATGTTAATTTCTTTCGTTTCTTTTAAACTTTTAAGTAATATTCTTTCATTTCAGAGTCTAAACGTCATACGGTTGTGGAACATTGCTGTTATGCACCTTTTTCTCATGAGCAACAACACCAGGGAGAGCATATTTTATTTTCGTCTCATGAACCTCGTGAATTATTCCCTTCTTGACCTCGAGACTTTTGTATGTCGAATAAACTACCAACCACGTGTACATACAAACGATAGCGCAAAATAGTATAATGAGTCCTGCAAATAACAGAAAGTAAAATATTACTGGGGATATCACAATTTTAGTTTATTTTTACTAAAATATTTGCTCTATAAAAAATTGATATTTTGCATAAATCAAAAATTTAAATACATACGGTCGCTAATGTCAGCCTTTCCTCCCATGAGAGCAATCAAGGGACAGTCGTCTGTCCTTACGATAAATAATGATATGATTAGGAAAACAATTATTGTCATCATCATCATCATCCACGGAGCCATAAAAAATCGATTGTTCTAAAAAAATGCAATTAAGATAAGAATGGATAAACGGGATGTTTTTTTGCCGGACAATCAAAATATAGAATGTGAAAAAATACTGAAAATTTCGGTAATATTATTTTTAGTCAGGGATTTTAAATTTTAGGAATTTTAAATTTCAGCAATTTGAATTTTCGGGAATTATTTTTTTTTTTTCACAATCGGGATTTTGGTTGTTCGGAAAAAAGGTATCTTGTAAACAACGAGTCTTAAATTTTACCATCAAAGCACCATAAAGCAGAAGTATTGAAGTTATGAAATGTATTACTGTCATCACTAATCCAAAATACATTGAGTACATTTCCTCTGTAAATATCAAGACTAATTTAAAATAACAGTTTCAAAGAATCAATAATAAATATAATAGAAAAATAATGATATTAAGAATCACTTTGCTAAATACATTAAAATTTATTATATTTGAAAATATATTAAATTTTTTCAAATAAAAGTAAACAGACCTATAGCTTTTTGGTGTGCCAATTCCATTTTTTGACTATTTAGGCGTTTTGAGGTAATTTCTTCCAGTGCTTCTCTTTCCAAAACATCTTCAGTATCTCTAACAATCATTTCTTGAATTCCAGTGACATGAGCAAGGCCCAAGACTAGAAAAATTATTATGTATCCCGTAATTAACTGTAATTAAAAAATACACAATTAATTTAAATACATTTATAAAAATAAACAAACTCAGATGACACATATAAACATTGCATATAAAAATATAGATTTTCTTTTTACCCACCACTTGTAGTTTTGCAATAATAACAGACCCCTGCCTGAGAGTGAAAAAGTGCAGAAAATTTTTCAAAAGTCCCATTTTCATTTTGATTTTTGAAATGAACACTGATTGTAAATAAATCTCGATCAATAAATTATCTGAAAAATTGTTGAAATATGATAATTCATTATAAATTGAATTATATTATTGCTGAAAAATATCTCTTTAATAGCAAAGCTGTAGTATTACAATTTCTAAATACTTACGAAATAAGTAGTTTTGACTGGTCGTTGTTCTCGATAAGAATCAATAACTTCGCTAGTGTTAATGCATTTTCAGAATAAAACACTGTTCTAGTGAAAGTTGCTAGTTCATGGTGAAGAAATTAGTTGTGTTTTTATTTAAGAACAACTCCTTTTGTGAGAAGGAGTAGCAAAAATTTGTGCGGTTTTAAATGAAAGGACAAAATATTATTTTCTCAACCCGTGATGGGTAGAGCCTATTGCCTCTAAAGCAAGAGCCTCAATCCCGAAGCATGCGCAATCCTCTATTAGAGGGTCTAGATACTCTAGATTCTATATAGATAGATATAAATATAATAGTGATAGTTGCGCTTAGAAGATTGAATAATTATTAATTATTTACTTCGTCATTCGATTTAAAATATCTATTAAGAAAATTTTACTTCTCTATTCTCAAACTGAAAATTGGTTTTGTCGTTGAAATTGATATTGACTATTATTAAGTTATTCGGACCTGGAGGGTTGTTGTAGAAATGTAATCGCTATACATAATATAATGCCTGCGCGTTTAATCAATTTTTTATTTCACTCAACTCCTTTACTTCATTCAAAAAATTATTGAACCAATATACATAAATATGAAACAGGATGTGGAAATAGGGGTCAATTCTTTTCTAAATTCTCTGAAAGAGCAGATGATATGAGGAAAAAAAAATTATGACTTGAAAAAAATATGCCACACTCTATATAGTAATAAATTTTATTCTTATTTCATTGCTCGACTAGTGTTCCATCCAAAAGTTTTTTATATTTAAATTCCGCTTCTTTTCTTCTATTGACCCATGCTCTCGTATCACATTTCGATAAAATCCACTCTGGATTCACAGCGGATTCTTTAACTTTTATTTTACATGGTACTGAATCATCTTCTTTTAATAACTTGGGCTTACGACGCTTCTTTCCTCTGGAAAAATTACTATTTTCAATGGCATTCTCTTTGAAATCACACACCACTGTATCAAATGTGCTCAATAATCTAATTCCACCTTCAAAATTTGGTTCTTGATTATCTGGAATGGAAATATGGTTTTCCAACTTCACAAACTTAATACTCCTGTATGGATAAAAAAGTATTGATTTAGAATATATTTTGCAACAATGATAAAACTATTCAACTTAATTTAAGAATATGTATTAAAAAAACTTACTTGTCTAATTTTTTACTTAGACTTTTGTTTATAAAATTCTGGAAAGCATCAGATACTCCGAAAATATTTGATTCATCCTTAAGTTGTAAATTTGGTCGCAAAGACTTTTGACAATCTCCTTCTGTTACTTTTTCTATATAAACAAAACAATGTTTTAAATTATTATTTTTTATTATTCTTATTTGTATATTTGTAAATAAAAGCACGTCAATATTTTGTATACATGTATTTATAGAAGAAAACTAATCATATAAACGATCATAACTTTGCCATAACCGACGATGAATAACAATAATAAGAACTTAGAGGTTATATGTACTGCACCTGTATTTTTCTTATCTTCTGATGACTTTTCTTGCTTTGTCTTAAAAAAAGACTCTTTCAAAAAATGCTGATCAGTGGCCTCCTTTAAAGCTTCCGTCATAAATTCATCTTCCGAGCTTGAATTATCGTTATCCATATTTATATGTAGCTAACTGTTTATATACATAATTAGAATGTATTGCAATTACAATGCATTGGTTAGTTTGGTCCTTGTATATACATAGTTACATACATATCAGCATAGCCATTTATGTAGCCACTGTTGCCAAACGCCAAATGCCATGTTGCCCAGCCTCCCAGAATGCTTGCAGAGGTTGAGGGTGGCATCCTATGGTAGGAGAAAACGCAAAGCAGAAAGCAGATAATCGTAAGAGTGAAAGAGACAGATAGATTTTCTCTCTCTTTCACTCTAATGATTTTCTGCTTTATGCTTTGCGTTTTCTGCTACCATAGGACGGCACCCTGAGGCAGGGTTGTGCAGTGACGCGTCACTCGAAGTTTTTTACGTATTTACATGGTTTTCTACGTATATAAATTACGTGTTTTACGTAGAAAACCCCCCACTCCATATGAATTTGGTGTTTTCGGTGTTTTCGACGTAAAATACCTAGTAAATTACTGTAAAAAAATCATGTAATTTACTAAAGTATTTTACTTACCCAACCCTGGGTTGAGGTGATTGAGCGAATGAGCGTTGAGGACTTGAGGTTGAGGTCGTTGAGGTTGAGCAATCCTTTTTTGACGTCGAGTGAAAACAAAGATTCTTTAGTGAAAATCATTTAATAACTGGTTTTAAAAAGTTTAACAAATATTATTAGTAAATAAAAAAGTGTGCTTTTAGAAGTTTAAACCTAAATAGAATGGCAACCCTTGAAGATAAATCCATCTGGGAGGATAGTGAGGTACGTATTGCGTTCTCTTATGGGAATATGTTGGTTATGTTGATTCTGAATGACAAGCATTTCTTATACCCTTATAACTATATAGTCATTTTTCTGTCTAATTCAATAAACTAGATTTATTTAATTATAATATACAAATAAAAAATTGATAAAAAATTACATGATTCCAATATGAAGTTCAAAAATTTTAAACAGTTTTTGGAACACTTTTTGGCGCAATGGGCAAAAAGTCATTTCAGAAACCTCTTTTTGAGACCACAAAAATGGGATTCTGTAAGGACTTTTTCTCCGTTGCTCCAACAAGATAAACATTTTTTCAACTTTAAGGTAAAGACATTTAAGGAACTTAACGGAGTTTTCAGTATTTTTATGTAATTTTACGAATTTTATTGGGGTATTATGGAATTTGAAGAAATTTAGGGAATTTAACGAGATTTACAACATTTTTTGGGATATTACGAAAATATTATAAAGTTTTACGATATTTCGTATTTATTTTTAATAGGAAAGTCTTGGAGAGGATGTCTTGCGAATGTCCACAGATGAAATTGTTTCGCGCACGCGACTGTTGGATAACGAAATAAAAATCATGAAGAGTGAAGTGATGAGAATCTCTCACGAATTACAAGCTCAAAATGATAAGATAAAAGAGAATACAGAAAAGATCAAAGTCAACAAGACTTTACCATATTTGGTTTCTAACGTTATAGAACTGTTAGACGTTGATCCACAGGACATGGGAGAAGAAGATGGAGCAGTTGTTGACTTAGACGCTCAGCGAAAAGGCAAATGTGCTGTGATTAAAACTTCCACTCGTCAGACATACTTTTTACCTGTAATAGGGCTCGTCGATGCTGAATCTTTAAAACCAGGAGACCTAGTAGGCGTCAATAAAGATAGTTATCTTGTTCTCGAAACACTGCCCGCAGAGTATGATGCCAGAGTCAAGGCTATGGAAGTAGACGAAAGACCAACTGAACAGTATTCTGATATTGGAGGGCTGGACAAACAAATTCAAGAACTGATTGAAGCAGTTGTTCTTCCTATGACTCACAAGGAAAAGTTTGTAAACTTAGGAATACAACCGCCAAAGGGAGTTCTTCTTTATGGACCACCTGGAACTGGAAAAACTCTCCTGGCCCGAGCTTGTGCAGCTCAAACGAAATCTACGTTCTTAAAATTAGCTGGGCCTCAACTCGTGCAAATGTTTATTGGAGATGGTGCAAAACTAGTCAGAGATGCCTTTTCCTTAGCAAAAGAAAAGGCACCAGCGATCATTTTTATCGATGAGTTGGATGCAATTGGAACGAAAAGGTTTGATTCAGAAAAAGCTGGAGATCGAGAAGTGCAACGAACCATGTTGGAATTATTGAACCAATTGGATGGATTCAGTTCCACCGCAGATATCAAAGTAATAGCTGCAACAAATAGGGTGGATATTTTGGATCCAGCTTTACTAAGATCTGGCCGTTTAGATCGAAAAATTGAATTTCCTCATCCCAACGAAGAAGCTAGAGCGCGCATCATGCAAATTCATTCTCGTAAGATGAATATGTCTCCAGACGTTAACTTTGAAGAATTGTCTAGGTCTACTGACGATTTCAATGGTGCTCAGTGCAAAGCTGTTTGCGTTGAAGCGGTATGTAACAATTATACAGCGTATTTTTCTTTTTTCTTCATATTAGTATTAGCAATGGAAACTTTATTTATATGTTTCAACCAATTCTAAGATGTTATCAGGAATATTTTTTTTTAAGTTTTGAAGTAATTTAAGGGATTTGAAATATTTTCGTCGAATTTTAAGAGATTTCAGGAAATTTTTAGGGGTGGTAAGAGGTTTCTAGGAATTTAACAAGATTTTGACACATTTTATAGTTGCGCATTCAATTTTAAATAATTTTTAGAGGTTTTTAAGATTTTATAAAAATGTAAATGTTACTTACAATATGAGAAAATTTAGATAACCCGGTTTTTTACTCACAAATTTTACTTTTTCAAAAAACGGGGTTATTTAAATTTGCTCATATCGTAATTACCACTGTTTTAAATATTATCGTGAAATATTAAGGATTTTCAAGAAGTTTCTAGAAATTGTAGATTTTTACGAATTTTAAGGGATTTCGAAAGATTTAAAATGACGGGGTATTTTGATGAAACTACTCATTTAGAAGAAATCCTAGAGATTCTTTTCACCAACAACATGAACACTATTTAAGTTGTAACTTTTCTGCTCATTAACAACTTTATTGATTAATTTCTAGGGAATGATTGCACTGAGGCGAAACGCAACAGCAGTAACTCATGAAGACTTAATGGAGGCTATTAACGAAGTACAAGCCAAGAAGAAGGCAAATCTCAATTACTATGCTTAAATAACTTGCATTGCAAACGAAAATATATCTTCAAATAACATTGAGGATAATTAATAATTGCCGGACAAGAATATTAAGTAAGCGTATATTTGTATCTCTAGGAATAAATAAAACTGTTTGGACTAATAAAGTGTTTTCAATTTTAATCATTAATACATATTATACTGTCTGAATTGATGGCGGTTTTCTGTATTAAGTTCTTCACTCTAATTTCTTTTATAAAAAGAAATTTTATAAAATGTACTTTTATAAAAATTTTATTTAAATGCAAAATAATCCTTAATATAATCACTTTGCTTACATCCAACTGAGCTTAATTCTAATAGCATTAATCTATTATTACCAATCTAGTGCCGTCTGTGACTTCTCTTTTTAATCCTGTGGGGAAAAAAAGATAAATTAGAATATTTTTCTAAAACATATAGTGCATAAAATCGAATTACGTATTAAAAAATGGTTTTCAACTTTTTGCAACAAATGTAGATAATCATTGAAACTTACTTTTTCGGGCCCTTGACAAAGCACCAATCCACTGAAATAGCCTGACCCAAAATCTCAGTACCATTAAGTGCCTCCTTGGCAGCTTGAGCTTCTTTGAATGTCTCGTACTCAACCAAAGCATATCCTTTCAAAAATCCAGTTCTTCTATCAAGATTGAGATGCAAGTTCTTGATTATTCCGAATTCAGAAAACTTATCATGTATATCATCTTCCTGTGCTTCTTCATGTACGGAATTAATGAATAAAATCCATCCTTCTACCGCTAGGAAAAAAATTTACAGTGTTAATTAATTACGTGACAGTTTATTACCAACAATATTATACGCACACGAAAAACAATGCACGGACAAATAATAATTATATTTTAATACAAAATAGGTACCAAATTGCATGATTTCAATTTGAAACTTAACAATTTTAGATTTTTTAAATCGGGTAATTAGAACCAAAAATATGAAGTTTCCATATTATTAATTGTCCTTGAAATATTTCACGCGTGCGTATAATATTATTGGTATAATATAATAGACGTAAAAAGAAATTGGAAATGTAATATATAACAATTTACATACATCTTTGTGGACCTGGTTCATCATCGTTATCCTCAACAACGTTCATTGATTCGTAGTGTCCTACATCATCTCGTGTAGATACTAATTCTACTCCATGGCCTCTGCCTTTTCTTTTCTTAGCTTTTTCTTTAAGTCTAGCGATTCCCTCTAAAAAAAGCAAGTAATAATTACTTTCGATATCTCTAAATTAGTATAGCAATTTATAAAATTCTTTACAAAATACATTATTGAAAAATATAGAATATGGATACCGCTTTCTAATAGAAAAGATATATGTTATTATTATTAAATATGCATATATATGTGAAAATTAAATCTCGAATCACTTACGATCTCCTTCATCATCAACTTCGAATTCTTCAGCGTTGTCGATATCCAAAACATCCGCCATTATTCAATATTATTTCACAATATTCTTCAGATAAAAAGTTTACTGTGTCTTCTATGAACTACTATCCGGCTTCTACAATTAGAAATGGCCGATCGCGATTCGCGATCAGTGAACGGCAGGGTTGTGGGCAGGGTTGGGTAAGTAAAATACCCTAGGTAAATTACATGGTTTTTTTACAGTAATTTACTAGGTATTTTACGTCGAAAACATCAAATTCATATGGAGTGAGGGGTTTTCTACGTAAAATACGTAATTTACCATAAGTAGAAAACCATGTATAATACGTAAAAAACTTCGAGTGACGCGTCACTGCACAACCCTGCCTCAACCGGCGTAATGGTCTGTCCACAATAGGCGGATTTCAATCGTCAAAAGGTGCAGTCCCATGTAGGCGGGAAACGTTGGCGTAAAGCAGAAACTCATGAGAGTGAAAGACATAAACAGATCTGTCTATCTCTGTCTCTCTCATGAGTTTCTGCTTTACGCCGACGTTTTCTGCCGACATGGGACTGTACCTAAGGCTTAACGCAAGCTGAGGGTGCCGTCCCATGTAAGCGCAAAACGCAAAGCGTAAAATGAACAGCCAATCGTAGAAAACTTTTAGATGTCTGTCTTCTTAAAGATTCTCTGTCATTGGCTGTTCGTTTTGCGCTTTGCATTTTGCGCCTGAATGGGATTTTATCCTGAAGCGCCGGCACTAACGCCAGATGCGCGCGCATCGTATTGCCAACTGTCGTATATTTTCCGATGTTCACATTCCATTGTTGATTGTATATTTATGTTATATATATATATGTTAAAAATTGACTGATGTAACATATGTATATGTATGATGTGAGTTTGGTGCATGGTGGACAACCTATATACAACACTATACAATTACAATTCATAAAACCATCATAAAACATTCGACAAGTATGTAAGTATATGTTTATTGACATTCATGTTATCACAATTTCACAAATGCAATACATACTACTTTGTATAGACAAGACGAAAGTTCCTAAGTATAGATTTTGGCTATGTTGGAACCTCGCATTCTAAAGTGTTCTTTGCCAATTCCTGTATTGCATCCTTAGTGATTACCGTGGCATTGTCAAATAGTAACCGCCACGTCTCGGCTAAGGATTTCTACTGATGGTTTTGATCAAAGTTCATTTTGGATATCAATAACCTAAACATCTAACCACTCCATCCCGCTTTTCATAATCACTATTTTCTTCCTAATTTTGATAAAATACAAAATAGTATTTCTTTAAATAGTATCACAGCTACTCAAGGTTTGCATATTAAAAATATCTTTTTTCTTTTCAAATAGCATAATATTTTGACAATTTATTTTAAAAATTTATAAGATCAACTGGGGTAAATTTGAACTTATATAGAGAGTTTTTAGTTATTACTGGTTTCGCAACGGACTTTTTAAAAATTTGTATTGCATGGATAAATAAGTACACTCATGTTCATTAATTCTATATTTCCGAAATAATGACAAACTATCGAAGTCTATATCCAAAAGAGAATGAAAATGAGAAAAGATGAGTCCTATTAGAATAAATCTGAACAAATTCAAGGTCGGATTCATTCGAATCTGCACATTTCCGCATGTCATTTACTCTAATGTGATTAGACCATATCGCTAAAAAATTAATGCAATTTTATGATCCTGTTAGTCGCGAAGTAACTCCGAGACAGAAAACTCAACGTCTTGTCCCTCACCAATCATCAGAATGGAACAATTTGAGAACGACCGAAAAACTAGTATTTTTCAGTATTATTCCTACAATCCGGGAGGTAAGTGATATGCCTGAATAATTTAATACAGTTTTGAAATAAAATTTCGCAAAAAATTCGTACCTATTCTTCAATCCATTGTAGTAATGACATATTTGAAGGATATCTAGGGACATAAATAGGATATCTTGTCGCTGCGAGGGACGCGCTCCTTACTGCTATGTTTCTAACTTTTTATTGTGGAACAATACAGCGAGGGGTCGTTCACTCTATTAGTCATCGTCAGTCTATTTTTCTTTACTTTATATTGTTTCTCTATCTTTGCCTTGCTCATACTCATTGGCTATCAATGTTAGTTTTGTTAGTCATCCTCTGAGTGAACAACCCGTTGCAATACAGTTAATTAAATTGCAAGAATAGTGAATGATATTACAAAAAGTTGCAACAAGAAAATACATACTCCAAGGTCCATTAGAATAGCTAATGGATCTTTAAAGGCTTTGTATGTCCCAATGAACCCATAATTTAAAGCATGCCTTAAAAACGTTTCTTATATACATATTAGATGTGTAAAGGTCAAAGAACATATTTGGGACTTTTGACTTTGAAGTTCGAAAACTCGAAACTGCGTAATCATAATGTACTAGCTTTATATGAATCACTAATATTAAATATGTATATATTAATGAAATTTATAATATTTCTTTTTCATTTCAGAAATAACATCGACTTCAATTGACAAACCTGGTCCACTTATTGGCGTGATTGATGTTGGTACTAGAACTGTTCGATTTGTGGTAAGATTTCTTCCCTAATTGATAACTGTAACCTTAATAAAAAAAAAGCTTTATATTCTTTGTTAAACAGACTTAAAGACATTAAAGACTGTTGGTTTTTTTTATCAAATTTTATTTTCAACAGGTTTTTATGGCAAAACATGTCACCGAATTTTTGTCCCATCAAATCGATATTGAACAAATCAATCCACAAGAAGGATGGGCGGAACAAGATCCGAAAGAGATACTTTTCGCCATAAAGGCATGTGTAAAGGATGTGAAGAAGAAATTGGATTCCATTGGTTTAAGCATGAATGATATTATTACTGTTGGTATTACAAACCAAAGAGAAACTACCATCGCTTGGGATGCAAATACAGGCGAACCTCTGTATAATGCGATTAGTAAGTGGGGGCATATATTTCCATAATAATTTCACTAGAATGGTAAAAATGAAATGGGTCAAATTATTTTTTTTTCTTCTCTAGTATGGTCTGACATAAGAACAGATGCAACTGTGGATCAAATTATAGCCAAGTTTCCAGATCATAGTAAAAATCACTTAAAACCTCTCTGTGGGTTACCGGTTAGTCCTTATTTTTCGGCATTGAAAATTCGGTGGTTGAAAGACAATGTACCTGCTGTTAAGAAAGCAATTAGAGAAAAAAGGTGTAAAGTTGGAACGATGGATACTTGGGTAGTTTGGGTAAGGAATCTTTTTTACAGTTCTTTTCTACTGCTGTTATGTCAAAGTGTAACAATCTTTCATTTTTTTTTTATATTAATTTTTAGAATTTAACGGGTGGAAAAGACGACGGTCTGTATATAACTGATGTTACCAATGCATCAAGAACAATGTTGATGAACATCGAAACTCTCACATGGGATCCTACATTATGTAGATACTTTGAAATTCCAATGAAACTGCTACCAGAAATAAAAAGCAGTTCTGAAATTTATGGTAAAATTGCAGTTGGACCTTTAAAAGGCATTCCCTTGTCAGGTGTAAGCTCATTCAAGTTGTTGAAATTGATTTTTATCTAAAAAAAGTTTTAAATTATTTACATTTTCTTTTTGTTTGTAGATTCTAGGGAATCAACAGTCCGCTTTGGTTGGTCAACACTGTCTGCAAAAGGGCCAAGCAAAAAACACTTACAGAAGTGGGTGTTTTCTTCTATGTAATACAGGAAACTCGGTACGTGATTTTCTTCACAGAAACATTTCTCATTCAATAAAATTCTAGAATATTAAAGTAATAGTTTTTTGCAGAGAGTATTTTCATCGCATGGCTTGGTTACAACAGTAGCTTATCAATTCGGTCCAAACAGCCCAGCAGTCTATGCATTGGAAGGTTCCGTGGCTGTGGCGGGTGCTGCAATAAAATGGCTAAGAGATAACATGAAACTCATCAAAGACGTTCACGAAAGCGAACATTTAGCTCAGACCGTTTTTAGTACCGGAGATGTGTACTTTGTTCCCGCCTTTTCTGGGCTTTATGCTCCTTATTGGAGAAAAGATGCCAGAGGGTTAGCATTTTTACTGTCAATATTATCTCCCTTTGCTCTACTTCACTTGTTTTACTTTTATTTATTATGTGGATGTTCGGAAAAATTCAGAAGAAATTTCATTAAAATGCGAACAATTTTTTTTATTTTAGAATAATCTGTGGTCTCACTGCTTTCACAACGAAGCAACACCTTATACGAGCATCTTTAGAAGCTGTTTGTTTTCAAACCAGAGATATTTTAGAAGCAATGAACAAAGATTGCGGTTTTCCATTAACAAAATTACATACAGATGGAATAATGTCTACTAATAATCTTCTCATGCAGTTACAAGCAGATTTGTGTGGCACACCAGTTTGTAAGTAAAATTATTCAAATTAAGCGATTTTATTATGTGAAATAATTATGTATCATTAAATGTGAGTCACATTCAATTGACAAAACTAATATTAAATGTAATAGTTAGATCAAAAGTGCCGGATCTCACTGCTCTGGGAGTAGCGAAAGCGGCAGGTCATGCGGAAGGAATAGGCCTTTGGGAATTAGAAGGTGAAGGTGTGGAGACCGTGGCAATGGATACGTTTTTGCCCACAACAACTCCTGAAGGTATTGTAGGAAAATAGTTTATTACCGATTGTTGCATATATTTATGTTTTCTTTTATGTTTTTCAGAAAGGGACACAAGGTACAAAAAATGGAAAATGGCTGTTCAAAGAAGTTTAGGCTGGGCTGCGGTTAAAATGTCGGATCAAATGACAGGTAGACTTAATAGAGAAGCACTCTTATTGCCTGATGAATTGATTTCAGTAAAGGACTCATATCTTAGTCTTACTATAGAACATCCTTAATCCTTGGTTTATTGTGTATATATAGTCTTTACAGCATGTTGTGTTTTTCACTTTTTATTTGTTAAATGTTAATAAAGTGTGCTTTGTATATTGTCCTATCTTATACTATCAATTGGATCCAGATTGATTTAGCATTAAAGTCACTAATTTAAAAACTTGTAAAATATGTGCGTCTGTATGAAAACGGTCCATAAAAAAAGTACCTATATCTTGTCTTTTTGAACATAATGGACATTTTTCATAACGCAATATGTACACAAATATAATATACGCCTACTTTGTACTACTGTAGAAGCTTAGAGTATGCATTTCTGTTTCTTTTTTCTTTCCTTCTTTCCTTTATTCTTATTTTTCTGCACTAGTATTTTCTTAATTTCTACTAAAGTTTGGCTTTTTTCTTGCTCCGTGTCAAAGGTACTTTGCAATCACTGGTGGATGGTGTTGGTTTTGTGCCCAAGGAGGCCAATAATAAAATTCGTATCATATCCAATTTTTCGTTCCCGACATCATAATATCTCGTAGAAAGAAGATGCTTAGAAATTCTTTTAAAGAGATCTATCTAGATGCTAAGGCCTAATAACTTTTTTATTTAATGTGTAAACGCAGTCACAATCTTAAAATCTTCTATTCGTCCAGGGCGAATTAGTTTCCGTGTCAGACGATTAATTTTAATTCATGAGATTTGAAGTTTAACTAATTAAAAAATATTAATATTGAATAGGATTTTTTTTTTAATTGAAAATCTTATTAAAGTGGGCAATGCAACCGTCGACGTTGCGCAGGTGAGTATTTTTTATGAGTTCGTCATATACTTCTTTACGTTATTTAATAATAAAAAAGTCTAATATGACGAAAAAAAGTTAACCAATGTTCGTTCTTTAGTTAATTTTATACAAAATTGTAGTCATTAGGAGTGATCAAATTCAAAAAGTTAAATATATTATCGAGATTTTTAATTAATTAATAGTAATAATCCTATATATTGACAAAAATTGATCATACACATTTTCATGTTTCAGACGAAAGATATCGGGTGTTGGCGTCCATTCCGGCGAGTTGGTTTTTAATGACAAGTTTTTTTTTGTTAAAATTAAGTCATTATTATTTCAACAAACGGTGATGAAATTTCGATACACAAATTCCGATAGACACTCAAATAGTATATTACAAAATAATGTCTTCATGGTACATATTTGAACATCACGTTATATAAAAAGTATTATGTATCTTTAGAATGATCCAAATTTTGCTTAAGTTTGAAATTTGAATGTTATTCAAACTTGAGCAATGTTTTTTTATGAATGTTGTTTTATGTTTGAATTTTATTCGGTTTTGATATATGTATATGTTAGTTGTTAATATCCTAATTTTATGTAAATTCTGTTTAGGCTCAAAAAGAAAGCAATTTTTTGCTTACTTTCGACAAATAAAGTTTTTTTAATTGACCATTACAAAGTGTTTAATTTGTGCAAACTAAAATTTGGAAAGGGTTTCCACCGCAACTACTGAACCATAGATCATGGTTATAAAGTTATCGTATTGCTTTAGGAGGTAAAGTGGTATTAAATGAGAAGGATTTTGAAGATAAGTGTAGATTATTGCAGAAGTTAAAGTGGTACCATTTTCATTTTTAAGTAAGAAAAATTTACATACATACATTGAATTTGTAATTTCTATATACACTTTTTACAAAATATTTATGTCGTATTCATTTTGTTATCTAAGAAATTGTGGAAATAACATTAAGAAATTAGTCATGACAGTAATAGAATTATTAGTAAATTCAAGAAACATAACGAATATTCATAACAGGATCATTTTCTGGAATAAAATTCACTCCCAGTGAGATATTGTGGCGATTTTTGAAACCATATTTTCATATACATATATCTATACATCTAATAAAAAAATATACATAATAGCATTAATAATCCTCCTCTTTAATACATTTTTCAACTAAATCACGTAAATTCGGATTCTCCATAGCAGCTGCTATTCTTTCCTTATCGTTGATTTGTTTATTTACTGCAACAGAAATGAAGGCTTGAGACTGGCAACTCCGTAAAGACCACTTTATTGGGCCCCTGGATCCGATTAATTTATGTATGATTTAGGGGCCAAATCAAATGGTATTTATCGAGTTATCATTCTCATTTTTTTAAATATAATAGTGCATTTGCAAAGTCTATGCTTGCTTCATTTTTTAATAAGAATCGACTTATGTCACCGTGCCCACTGCCCACAGTTCATTACGAATTTTGTACGTACTTTCATGTTCGGTTGCATGAGCTCCTTCCTTGATGTATATATCAAGTTTAAACAAAGCTAGTAAATGCCTTTCCAATTTTATTCTAATGCATAAACCAATGAGGGTAGCAAGAGAACAGTGTGGTACTGTCGGATTGAATTCTACCCGTATGACTGTAACTCCTCGTGGAGTGGCTTCCAAAATATTTACACAGTCTTCGTAAACTACATCTAGTTCTTCCAAAGTCTGAGGTTTCTCAGGATCCTTGATCGTGCGTAACAAATCTGTAAAACAGATTAATAATATACATTAGTCATATTGCTGTCTCCTCACGTGATTTTCTATTGTAATTCTGCCTATTTCAAATGCTATATGATTCTGGGGGTAATTTTCCTTACAATTTATTATCATTTAATTTTTTTTAAGAAACACTCTGCTGTCTTGTTTTATGAAAAAAGGCATTTACATATATATCTCAGTTCGTCTCTAAATGTATATAGTTAACGGCTTTCTTGTTTGAGCATTATGTATATAATCATAGTATGTACTTTTCTTTAAGACTGATTTGTTTTAGTATATTCTGTGAACTTGCTCTATTGTGTCATGTTGTTGTCTAAACCCAAAACTGGTGACTTTTTTCTCAAGTTAATTTCTTTAATTACTGTATAATGCAGCCTTGTGATTAGGTGTTTTTTCAATACATTTGGGAACACTCAAACAGACCAAGTGGTTTGCAGGTGACTTTATTGGAAGCTTTATCCGTTGGCATTGTTCTGAAAAACTTATTTTCCGTCGGAAGAACTTCTATCCAAAATTCCCTTTAGATGTTTTTATTTTTTTCCGTTTTTGCATTTATTACAATATAACCTCAAAAGAAAATGTGTAATGTATTGTTTACATCGATTCATGTTCAGAAAAAAGACACAATCGAAATAAATAAAGATTAAATGTTACCATAAACACATTCTTTGAGCTCTGCTTCATCCTTTAGGATTAAATTGCTTTCATCCTTTATTTTTAAAATTTCATCCGCACTTTCCGTCATTCTCGCTGGCAATTCACCATCTCTTATCTTTCCTCCAATTGATAACTTACGTAAGAAAGATAACATTTCTATGTTATCTTTCTATCTGTATTATCTATATTCTAATTAAAAAATAAGTGATACCATTATATCATATTTTTATTTACACAAGTTGGAAAATCAAAGTGTACACGCATTAATTCTGCTTCGAAAACAATGATTTATACCCAGGGATGGGGATCTACCTCAAATGATTACAGGGATGAGAAGTTGTAATACGTCACGTATTAATTAAATAATTATAATTTACACGATTTTCTTCACATATATAATTTTCGTTGCACATACATACTTAAAATTTATCTAGGAAGTGGGAAGATTTGTCTACATAAATTTCTAATTTACATACGTAACAGTAGAATGCATGGACGCCTTCCCTTGTAAACATGTCAACCCAACCCTGGTTTCCATTAGAATCTTCGTTACATATTCTCTGTTACATATTCGTCATTATGCAACATTTGTCACTAGATTTTTGCACGCATTCAATGTATGTATAATCCTAATCCTAATAATCCATAAGATTCTTTAGGCTGGCGTTCCATGATTGCGTTTTGCGTTGCGTCATAATGAAAGAGAAAGAGACAGAAGTATACTTTTGTCTTCTTCTCTCTCATTATGACGCAACGCAAAACGCAATCATGAGACGCCAACCTAACAGGTGCAGATATGATTTTGATATGAGAAAATTGATAAATTGATAAATTTGCTAGGAATTTATAGATTTTGACAGATTAAAAAATTTTATTGGAAAGGTTTTTATGATTTTTAAAAAATATCCTGGAATTTCAAGTATTTTAATTTTTACTTATATAAGAGACAAATAAATTAGCTCTAAATAAAGTAGGTTATTATCTTTCACTCTAAATTAATTACAAGTTACAAATAAAATAATAGTGACGTCGCTTCATTATTATAGATAATAATATATTATCCCTGTATTATTATTATTTATTATATAATTACTGCGATAAATAATTGAACTCAATAAAATAACTGGCTGTTATTACTTTAATCAGTCATTGAAATACATTTATAAAGGTTTATCAATTGAATAATTATTTATTGAATTTTAATTACATTGTATAATTTTTATGTTTATTCTGACTTATCTTTTGAGAAAAGTTTACTATACATTTTTTTGGCTTCAATTCTATGTTCCTCAAGAGCCTTCTGAGACTCTCGATAGGCCAAAGACTGAGTATATTGCACCACCTTCAAAGAAATAAAATATAAATAAACTTTCTCTATTCAACCACATTTTTAATCCAGCTACAACAACGTGATTATAATATTTCCATTTCAGAGTAATAAAATATTGTTTTTTCAATGAAAATTTTTATTACAAATAAAAAACATTCACGTATGCACAGCTTCAAGTAATCAGAGCTTATTCAGTGGTATTCCACTCACGTTGTTGTTTTTTTTGTTAAAACTTCAACCGTTAAATGTTTTAATAACCTCTTTATAAAAGTCTGCATAACTTCGTAATATTCCATAAGTAAGAACACCGATGGCAACTAAGACTATTGATTTTTGAAGTTGCACACCCATTTTTCGCTTAAGGATGAATTTTACGTGAAGCCTTGAAAAATTTAGTTACCTATATAAAATTTTCCATAAAATTATAAAAAATACCGACAATTGGATATATAATCATTTTTTTGAGAGAAAAATTGTTAGTCTTTACAAAATAAATTAAACATTTTAAATAATTTTTGAAATATAAGAAATTCGTTTCTCTAAGGTTAAAATAACGTAATTAATTAATTGCGAAAGTAATTAAATATATAGAAATCCATAACAGTAATTCTTACTACTTAACTAAAACTTAATCCCTAAAATATCTCATTACGTACCTGAATTGTATTTAATTTTTTTAACCGTAATTGAGAATTTAGACATCTAGACCATCTAGACAATCTAGACAAATGAATCAAATTTATAAAACTTCATAGAAAAAATATTTAAAAAAATTTTTATGACTAGCTTCAGAATGCAGTCACTTTAAAAATTACAAAATGGCTTTCTTGGTTTGTTACTTGGCCCTTGTTTTTCTTGAATTAGTTATAGTTTTTTAACTAATTGCAACCCTCTACTTTTTACATTCTCATCAGACCTAAAATCTTACTTGATACCACTTCGCATGATTTGCGCCACTTTGCGCTCCGGGATCTGATTGTTTTCTATTGGCGCACAGTTTAAAATGCGAAAAAATATTATTTTATGTGCAATACGCATGCGCAATTGATCTCATATTTGAGTAAAGAAATTTGGCTAATATGGGGAACGCCTCCGGCTTTGTTCCGTTGATATTGAGAACGTCAAGTGTACATACATATGTTACATACATTTACGTACGTAAAAGCTCCAAAGTTACCCCTACCTGTATTTCCCAACCCTGGTGTACGCACACATACATATTTATAATTTATTGTATATACAAACACAACTGAGGTCTGGTGAGAGGGATGTCCATAGCCGTCCATTCTTCCAAAATTCTTCCACGGCATTCACATTCTTTTTCATATTACAACAGCAAAAGTTACAAAAAGTTAGGATATCTATGTTCGATGAAATCTTCTACACATATTATGAAAAGTTAAAAATCTTATATATACAAGGATATTCACATAATGTTCAGGAATTGTATCGTGAAGTAATGAAGTGAGAAAAAGGATATCTTAAGAATATCTTTAAAATTAATTTTATCAGACACTTTATTGTACTAGTCCCTAGTACAATATTGACGGAACATCCATATAGTATATATTGTTTCGATTTTCGCAGGATATCCTGAGAAAGTCATATACGAAATGAAGATAATATCCTAGGATGGAAATTTTAATATCTCTCAGATATCTGTGGGACGTCACAACCTCTGAATATCAATTTGCTGTGTAAGGGTGGTTTAGTAGATATTTTGGTATCTCTATGTTGATGAAATCCAAAATCTCCGCAATTAATGAAGTGGGGCATCCTTTCATTACAATAGTTCGTTTTGCATATGCAAATCAGTTAAAACCTGTTTTGCAATTCTATGATTCTACGCACGGGAACATATAAGTACGTTTTTTGGATTGTCCCATAGACATGACAGCGATGTCCTCGTTGATCCAGCAATCTACGCCTGTGTGGGGATTTCCTTATTTGTCACAAGCAAGTATAATCATATATAAGTACTTAAATTAATGCGTCAATTATAAAGATTATAAATTGATTGACGTCATAACATCATATCCGTGAGACTCCACATAAATTGTTACAGTGTGGAGCATTTTGCTATTTGACAAATATTTAAGGTACATGAGCTGCAAAGCTGATAAGGTGGTTGATTTTATCAGTTAAAGAAGTTTGTCAAATTTAAAATGGAAATCGTGTAAAGAGTGGGCTAATAGAAGGAAATGTATGAAGTTACCAAGTGGTTTCAATTTCTTTTTGCATAAATATAACCACGGGTCCTAGGACTCTACACAAAAAAAAACACTTTCATGAACTCAGTTCCAGACTATTTTGAACCTCTTAATACAAAAAACTATGTACGAAATTTTAGAACTAGGACAGGCAAATTTTCCATGGTCAGACATGAATGTCCTAAGTATATCTAATGTTCTAAAGACGTCTGCCAGGCATGAGATGTTCAAAAGACATCATTTGGCCAGACATGGAAGTCCTAATAACGTCTTTAGGACATCTAAGAGACGACTCATGTCCGTGACCACTGGTTAGAGGCTATAGAGAAGCAGTACTGGGACAATCCTGGCACAGAGCCGATTCAGGCACATATGGAACGTTCACGAGATTCGAATATCAGAGATACCCAATTTTAAATATTTTTGAAAAAAAAAATTACGCTAGTAAAAATTTACCACTTTCTGGAGAATTGCCCGTATGTAGGAGTGACGTAATAAGTCAGTTGGTACGGCCGAAGAGAAAAGAGCGAATTCTTGCCAAGCGGCGGCTGCTATGCCAGCGCCTGTCTAGGCAAAGCTTAAATTAAATACGTAGATATAACGGGTGAACAAAAATAAGTCGTCCTCGAGCGAAATACTCGAAAAAGCTTACTTGCTTCCAAGTTCTTAATGGTATTGAACCAAGACCGTAATTAGTATTAAGAATCAGATGAACTACCAAAGTTATATATATATATATATATATATATATA
>UCOK01017998.1:0-43321 GCA_900474325.1 Synergus umbraculus | reverse complement strand
CGTCATCTCTCAGGAATTCCTATGTAACCCGATACTTTTGTTTTTCCGTAATTTGTTTATGTTAAAAATTCTTATCACCGGAAATGAGTCATATTACTATGACGTCATTTCTCAGGAATTCCTATGTAACCCGATACTTTTGTTTTTCTGTAATATGGCATCCTTTGTTTATGTTAAAAAAAACATATGACGTCATCTCTCAGGAATTCCTATGTAACCCGATACTTTTGTTTTTCCGTAATTTGTTTATGTTAAAAATTCTTATCACCGGAAATGAGTCATCATTACTATGACGTCATCTCTCAGGAATTCCTATGTAACCCGATACTTTTGTTTTTCCGTAATTTGTTTATGTTAAAAATTCTTATCACCGGAAATGAGTCATCATTACTATGACGTCATCTCTCAGGAATTCCTATGTAACCCGATACTTTTGTTTTTCCGTAATTTGTTTATGTTAAAAATTCTTATCACCGGAAATGAGTCATCATTACTATGACGTCATCTCTCAGGAATTCCTATGTAACCCGATACTTTTGTTTTTCCGTAATTTGTTTATGTTAAAAATTCTTATCACCGGAAATGAGTCTGACGTCATCCACATTCTTACACCCTCCACTCACATTCACACAGACACACACTCACACCAACGCAAGCTCACACGGACATGCACTAACACCAGTGGATCCAGAACCGGCACTGTTATACTACTCCTGACACACTTCCCGACTGTACCACCAGAGTGTACACTTGAGCACACTTCATCGAATTCGGATCCGTCAATAAAACTGGAAATTGAAAGAGATTGAAACGATTTGAGATTGACAAGGATAAACAAGAATAGGCGAGAGACAAATAAAGTTAGATAAGTGAGGATTCAAAGAGAGAGAGCGAACTTGGATTGGAATGTATATAGAAAGATATAGACGAGGATAGACAATAGATTGAAAGATGTAGAGAAATGGGGATTGAAAGAGATAGGCGTGGATGTAGATAAGCAAGGGATAAAAAGGAATAGAAAAGTGGAGATTCAAAAAGATAGGCGTGGATGTGGATTAATATGGAGATAAAAAGAGATAGACGGGTATAGGAAAAGATAAAAGTGAATAAACAATCTTTATCCCTTTCTATCTTAGGGGTAGAAAGAGATAGAAAGCGATAGGATTTCTATCTCTTTACTTCCAGAAGCGTTATCACAAAACCGTTTTTGTATATCTAATTAATCTTATACTCTGAAGATTACTATGTTGTAAATAAAAAAACAAACTTTATGATATGAGATGAGTTCATGTGTTTAATTAGCAAACACGGATTTTATTCGCAGAACAGTTCAGAAATAGATGAGATGTTTGTCATTTTGAAAGCTGACGCTAATAGGAAATCACACTAAGTTAATGTTTGCAAAAAAGCTTAGCACTTATGTAGCATCTACTTATTTCTCCCGGATATCCCAATTAGGATATAAACAAAAAATTTTATCGCAAAATGTGGTATGAATAAAAAATTCTGTGCCAACTTTTAATTATGAGTATGCAGTTCGAGGCACTAGAAAAAATGACATTTGTCAGAAAAACAAAAAAAAATTTTTCAATGCTTTTAGAAATTTACAGAACACATCGATTTCTTTTTTTCTTTTTTACTTAAAAAATTCAAATTTCAAGACAACGCAGAGAAGTTTAAAACAAGTTTTTTAATTGAGGATTTCGATAAGGAAAGTTAGAAATTTAAATATTTGACAATCTTAAGTATTGTAGTAAGTGATTGAATAATCAGAAAATCGGGATGTTTACCCCCTATAACCTTTACTATTTTCTGAAAAAAGGTAGTTTAAGTTGTTCTTTAATTATATGTAAAAAAAATTTTCCAAATTATATTGAAAAATTGTTGTTTGTTTTTCATAAAATGATAAAGTGAAGGAGAAAAAATAGCCGTAATTTTTTATGTTAGAATTTTTTATTGAAATATTACAGTTCACTTGTCTGGAAGATGTTTCAGTTGAGGAAATAATTTTTTTCTGAGTCAAAACGACTAACTTTGGAATTTGCTTATAATTTTTGTTATTAACAATATGAAATATTCAATGATTGCAGTTTTTTATTTTAAATAATCTGTTTCGAACATATTTTAAATGCATTGGATGAAAAAAAACAACATATTTCTATGAAAAGATGAAAAAAATTTCTAATAGTATATTAAAATGTTTATAACAGTTAGTATCCAAAAATTGATTCTGGTGCCCAGTGGAAATATTTTATTCTGAGAAAAAAAAATCATATCACGCGCTCGAAACTGACCCGGTTTTAAGCAATTAGTTGTTTAATAAAAAGTATCCAACGCTAAAATATTTAGAAGTTATTCTCAAAACTATAAAGAATATTTTAATCCTCGAAAAAACAATTTCTAAGATGTCCATTTTCCGTAAATGCCATTTATTTAAAACAATTGCTTATTTCTTATATAAAAAAAAACGAATAATTTTTTCATTTATCGCCATGTGTAAAGTGTATATGTATCTATATAATTGTTGACTTTACCTGAAAATTTCATTATTTTATAAGAAATGATTTATAAACTGGAAGATTTTTAAAAATCGTAAGTTTTTTTTTGCATCTCATCCTTAATTTTTTAAATATAAAATACGAAAAAAAATATTCGAGACGATTTTATTTTTCAGTTGTAAATATGATATGGAAACACCCATAAATAATATAATATTAAAACTTCACTTCGATTTCAAATTTAAAACTAAGGAATATTAAAAGGTTCAAGTCATGATTTAACTCTCAGATATATTAAATGATTCCGTCATTCTTCCTATAATATTAAAATCTTCCGGACAAGACTTGAATCTTCGTTATATTAAAATTAATGTTTTAGCTTAGACTGACCCTGTTAAGAAATATTAAACAGATCAAGTCAATGATTAGAAAAGTGAAATATAATTATCTTTCTGGTCACTTATTCTCATCAGATGTGACTGAAGGGTCACCTATCGGTAGGCGTAAATAAATTTCTTAGTTCCTTCTAAAATTTAAGGTCCCAAAAAATTTCTCACTCACTTAAATTGCATTAAAAGAATCTTGTAGCCTATTTATTGTTAGTATATTAAATTCTCATCATTAAATGAGAATGTATTAGTTTTTTGTGATAAATGACTAGCTCATTTCATAAAATCTGGAAATTTTAAGGCCATGCGTATTACTTATCCGATTCCTACCTTACCAGCATTTTATTATCTGCAAAGTTTCTTCTAAATTTTAAGGGGTCGTCTCATATGACAAGCGTTTTCTTACACTTTTTTATGAATTTTTTATGACGAACAATACAGGCCAAATTGTCTTGTTTTTTGGGTATATTTACGAACTATTCAACAGTCATTGTAAATTTCTTTACGGAACAAGAATTAAATCAAAATTTTAGATATTTTTTTTTTGTGAACTGTCAGTCATAAAAACACGATTTTCATGATATTTTTTTATTCTTTTAAATAAAAAAAAATAAATATAGATATCACAATGATTCTAGTTCACGCTAAAACTATAGATGTCCTGAGTATGCCATAAAAATTTGAGCTCAATCGGTCAATTAGTTTTTGAGATATCGTGTTGACCGTTGTGAAAAATGACGTTTTGAGAAAAACGCGTTTGAAAGTTTGGGTATGAATGAAATAAAAATCTTTTCCACTCCTTAACGAATCCGAATTGCCAAAAATCCTTTCACAAACACATTCTATATGTGTTTAGGAAGCGATATGTGCAAAAAAAATCGATTTTTTTGACCCATTACATAAGACCCCCTTAAAGAAATATCAAATTGAAAATTTCTGAAATTAAAGTTAAAACATTAAGGTACGTATATTTTTCAAAATATTTACATTTATAAAATAAAACTACTTTGGAATTTTTCTATCATTTTAATCAAAAATTAGGACCAGATCAATTTAATATCTTAACCCAGTAACGTCCAGCCGGACACATTTGGACACCTCTCTTCCCGCGCTCATAGCTATTGCATTTCGAGAAAAACAAATCTGAAAAAATGTATACATATAGTTTGAAGTGTGCTCTTTCCGCGAAGATTTTAATTCAGGCGATCGCCGATAGAGGGCGGAACCCTGCCTCTCTCAAAAGCAAGAAAATATTTCAAGGTTATATCTGTGGTGCCTTCTCCAGTCTTTACATGTTTATAGAAATAAAAGTTTATTCCTACGTTAATTTTGTCTAGAAAGGGTCTTCACTGACCCAACAATTTAAAAAAGCATAATTTTTTATATTTAGGGCGAGTACAATTAGAAATAGTATTATATATATACATATATTATTATATACCTATAGTATATTGCATAACAAGGGTCGAAAGGCAACGATTTGACGAGTGTGAAGTTAGCTGCCCGAGCGAAGCGATTATCACATATATGATAACAACAAATGAAAATAAATTTTATTTTACTTTTATATATTTACTGTTAGATTTTACTTTAAAAGAAAATACTGTTTTTTTCCAACCTTCAATATTGACAGACGCGCTCGATCCTGATCAAAAATATGCAGATTGAAGTTGGCTTTAACATAAGTTGACTCACAGCTCGAAACTTGCGAAGGAGAAAACAAGTGAGCTACAGCATATGTAAATGGACGAATCGACAGAAAAACACACCGCCATTTAGATTTATCTGTCAGTTTCTTCCCTAAACTAGAAAACTCGATTTTCTACCCGTCTCACAGGCATCAAAAGTCGAATTTTCGATTGAGGTGTGATGAAATAGTATATTGACGCTCTTAGTAGAAAAGTGTCTAACTCCACTTTTTTTCGAAAATCATTTTTTTCTATTTTCTGTTGAGAAATAACATTCTCTATATATGCTCTGAACTTGGTGCGTGCGTAATTCAAATTTTCCACTTTGATAGTTGTTTCACAAATTGTCTAACTGTGGCGCTCCAATGTATTAATGAAACGTTTTTTGGCTCTCCTGAAAAATTTACAAAACTGGAGTTAGCCACTTTGATAATTAGAGCGTCGATATATAATAATATATGTATGTATAATACTATTTCTAATAGTACTCGCCCTAAATATAAAAAATTATGCTTTCTTGAATTGTTGGGTCAGTGAAGACCCTTTCTAGACAAAATTAACGTAGGAATAAACTTTTATTTCTATAAACATGTAAAGACTGGAAAAGGCACCACAGATATAACCTTGAAATATTTTCTTGCTTTTGAGAGAGGCAGGGTTCCGCCCTCTATCGGCGATCGCCCGAAGTAAAATCTTCGCGCTCTCTCTCTCTCTCTCTTAGTCTTTTAACGTTACAAAAAAAGTGCTTACTTCGCGGGCACATTCTCATTACAAAAAATCATGATTTTCGAAGGCAATTTTTTTTAAATCAAGTTTTCAAAGATTTACCTGCTTGGAATCATCTTGAAACTGGTATAAATCGTGGACGCGTTGTCTGAATTTAAAGAATATGAGGTTGTGAAGTCAGTTTGACCAATTATAGACTTCAAAATCGTGTCTGAATATAAAAATTTTTTTCTCAGAAACGAAGCACTTTAAAAAAAATTACTAACAACAAAAAGTGTTTAGAATTAGCCAAAGAATGCCCCTGAATTTTTTCAAATCGATTCGAGTGTTTTTTTGATTTTGTAAATTGCAAATTTTTAATAAATTGCAAAAATCGCTCGAATTGTTTCGAAAAAATTCAGGTGTATTCTTTGGCCAATTCGAAGCACTTTTTGTTCTCAGTAATTTTTTTTAAAGTGCTTCGTTTCTGAGAAAAAAATTTCAAAATGTAAAAATTGGATAATCAATGATTGCTATAACCGTTTTACGTGTTTTTCAAGTTTCTAAACGCTTTAGCCATTCAGAACAAATGTTGCCCAATTCTTACCACGTGAAGGTAGCGTTCACAAAGAATTTTCGTTTTTTTTTTAATGTTTTTAAGTTTTTTTCGTTTTTTTATATATGTATTTTTTTTTAATTTTTATAGATTTATAATTTTTTTTGGGGATTATTACGAATGAACATTGTGACAGCATACTTTACAGTAATACTTGTCACAATGAACACAATATATAGATGTCCTTATTTTGCACAGTATACTTTTTGTGCGTTCGCTCGTATTACGTGGGCCCTGTTTTGAGCTTTTCAAATACTCTCTGGAAATACTCAAAGCAAAATCTTTTGTAGATACTTTTGCTTTTCCATTACAGGAATTCACTATACAATTAAGTAAAATAACAGAATTTGTGATAGATGCTTGGATCAAACACATGAATACTACCAAAGTCCATTTTTTTGATCTTATAAGAGATGCAAGATGATTGTAATATTGGATATGTGTAATTGAATTACACATGTTAGCAATCTCACTTCTGAAATAATCGTTTTAATACTTCTAATCGTCAGGGCCGGTTTTACCTAAAATGCCGCCCTGTGCGTTGTGAAAAATGCCGCTCTTTTATCTTAAACGTTCATGACATGTTAAAAAAAATCTTCAAATATACAATTCACAGCTGAAATAAACATAAAGCCTGTGTTTTAAATTTCTTTGTTGTTTAATTATAAGAGAATAATTACATATAGTACATGCTATTTAGGTATTCCTTCCCTTCTAAACATGGTAACCTAACCCTGTTTTCCATTGGATTATTGGAATCTTATAGAAACCACGGTTGGGTTGACATGTTTACAAAGAAAGGTATACATGTCATCTACTCTATCACGCCTTACTCACGCCCTTCGAAAAAAAAAGAAAAAAAAATTAATTTTGCTTAAAATTTTGCCGCCCCACGAAATTTGCCGCCCTGTGCGTGCGCACCGCGCGCACCTATTGTAAATCCAGGGTTGCTAATCGTCCTCAAATTGTGTGTCATTTCAATCGCATTCAATCGTATCATTTTTCTGTAAGAAAGTGATGGAATTTAAAAATTTCTCATGTAGAAAAACTCAGATCCCAGGGGCGCAACAATAACGGGGTTAAGATACCCAGACAGTAATTCGAGTATACCTACTTGCAATATGCATGGATGATTGAAATTATTAGAAGGATAATACAATTCCACAATAAACGGACTTTTTCAGGGGTTTTAATCTGTTCTTTTTCTTTTTTTTTATTGATTTTGCTTCCTCATAGAGGAAGCTTTGTAGTGGTGACAAAATCCAATTTCCTAAAAAAGGTTTTTTTGAACATATTTCAAGGGCAATATATCGAGTATGATGTCCTGAAAAATTGTCCGGATGCATACATGTGTGTGTGTGTGTATTTATTTATGTATGTATTTATGTATGTATGTCACGATCCTGAAATATCTTGAAAATGCGTAGAGATAAATTGATGAAATTTTGCATAGTTATTCAACTATATACCTAGTTGAATTTCTTTTAAGGGTTTCACAAAATATTTAATTTTAAAAGTTTTATGTACTTTTATAATTTTCGTAAAATTCACTTTTCTACTATGACTTCTCAAATATTGAAAATTTAAAGCTGGTGTAAGGGAAATGAATATTCCTTTCATCGAGATGAATCGATTGACCTATATGATTAATGCATTTCAATAAAAAATAAGGAAGTTATGTTTATTTATAATTTTGAAAGTTAATTTTTCGCTCTATGTTTTCAAATAATCAAAATTTTGAGTTGACGTGAGGAAAATGAATATTTTTTATGTCGAGACGAATCGATTGACCTGTATGATGAATGTATTTAATTGAGAAATAAGAAAGTTATGGTTACTTGCATTTTTAAAAAAGTAATTTTTCGACTATAATTTCTGAAATAATTAAAATTTAAAGCTGATGTAAAGAAAATGAAGATTCTTTGTGTCTAGACAAATCGATTCACCTAAATCATTCATTTCTTCTCTCTATTTTTTTCTGTTTAAAACCTATAAATTTTCCCTCTTTTGGCTTTGGCTGAAAAAATTCTAGTCCACATGATAGCTTTATTTCTTTCCACGGATTTTAAAAATTTCTGACAGTTTGTTGAC
The DNA here is from genome assembly GCA_900474325.1 of Synergus umbraculus. Lineage (NCBI taxonomy): Eukaryota > Metazoa > Arthropoda > Insecta > Hymenoptera > Cynipidae > Synergus > Synergus umbraculus. The sequence continues at coordinate 35,334 of UCOK01017998.1, read as the reverse complement.
AGTTTTTACTTTCAGATTCCATCGCCCTTAATGATGCTGTGGGTGATGAAATCTGAAATCAATTTAATACTATCCAACAGCGTTAGATAACCTTATACATTGAAGTCAATTTAATTCTTTCAGACAAAGTTGACACAAAGGATTTATGTTTAATTCTTTCTAGTAAAGTTAGAAGTTGAAGTCAATTGTGGTGATAAGATTTTGAGTACACCAATGTTATTGAATCTTTTTAAAGTTTGACGTCAATTTAATGAGTTCTGAGGGCGAAATGAACAAAGAATAAGAAAGCCTCATATTTCACATAAAAGCGTGAAACCGGTGAAACTTAATCTGTTCGTGAATCTCGTGGGGAAAATTTTTACTTATTTTTTGGTTACTTTTGGTTTTGTTTTTCAAGTGCAGTAATACCAGTGGAATGTTTGCTTGTATCTTAGTTTTAGGCAGCCGAGGAAAGAAAAAATTGCCTGTAAATTTAATAAAAAATTTTAACGCGAACAAGTACGTGCTGACACAAAAATATAAATTGGTAGATGAAAATCCTTCGACGCAATGCATTATTTTATTCCTGAAGGGTAATTTTTCGGCAAATTTTAATTTAAAAAAATATATTATTACAAAGAATAGGCAGTATTAAAGCTTTCGAGAAACAAAGAATCAACCTAACCTTAAATATGTCAGAAAATCTCTCTTTGACTACACTTTGATTCAAATTCGTTTCGTTTAACTTGCACTGTGCACATTTCAATCGTTTTGCTTTCACAATACACCTGAATTCTTTCAAAACGATACGAGCGATTTTTGCAATTTATCAAAAATTGGCGATTTGCAAAATCAAAAAACCAATCGAATCGTTTTGAAAAAATTTAGGGGCATTCTATGGCCGATTCTAAGCACTTTTTGTTCTTAGTAACTTTTTTTTACAGTGCTTCGTTTTTGAGAAAAAAATTCATGAATGTTCTGAAAAAAATTTTGCAATTCAGGCGCCACTTTGAAGTATCTTATTGGTCAAAATGACTTCACAACCTCATATTCTTTAAATTCAGACATTGCATCCACGATCTAGACCGGTTCCAAAATGATTCCAAGCCGGTAAATATTTGAAAACTCGATTTAAAAAAAATGCCTTCGAAAATCATGATTTTTTTTGTTTCAAACTGCATTTTTCAAACAAAAATATGTTTTTCAATAATTTGAGTGATACCACCGGAAAGAGCACACTTCAAACGTTTCCAGCTAGACGTTAATGGGTTAATAAACCGTCGTAAAAAACATTTTTTTTCACTCAGAAGGTCTTAAGGCTATGTAAGACTTACCAGATCCCTACCTTACCGACATTTTTTTCTCTGTAACGCTACGTCTACATTTATTAAGATATCAAATTGAAAATTTCTAAAATTAAAGAAAATATGCTAAGGTATGTTTATCTGGTCTTAAAATTTTTTTTAAATGTCAATATTTAGGACCAGATAAACGTACCTTAATTCTTTAGCTTCAATTTTAGAAATTTTCAATTTGATATCTCAATAAATGTAGATGTAGCGTTGCAGAGAAAAAAATGTCGGTAAGAATCAGGTAAGTTTTACACAGCTTTAAAGGCACGTGATTCTTTAGCATAAGAGCGATTTAGTTTCCTTAACTTTATGTTTGCAGTAATAAATAGTTTTCACTAAAACTAAGCCGTTTACCGTTGTTTTACTACGTTTGTACGAAACGAAGGCAAATGGCTTAATTTTAAAGAATAATATTTATTATTATTATAAACGTTATTATACCGTTTACGTTGTTTTACTACATTTGTACGAAACGAAGGCAAATGGCTTAATTTTAAAGAATAATATTTATTATTATTATAAACGTAAAGTTGGGGAAACATATTGCTCCTATGGTAAAGTATATGCGTCGATTCAAAATAAACATCTCGAACAATTACAGGATCTTAAAAAAATATTTCCAAATTTTTATAGAATTTTGTACTTGATTTTATGTGACGTTTCTCGAATTGCCCCGGTGTTTGTTCCTATTTACACAAGTAACGGGGCAATTAGGGACAGATGATACTATATGATTATTTTACACGCATCCCAAACCACATCGATGTTAGAGAAAATCTGTTTACATGGTGTCTTTATATAGGAGGGTGCAAGGTTTTGTATGAATAATTTAAAAAAAAGCATTTTCGTGTATTCGTTAAAGTAAATAATAAAAAAAGCGTCCCGAATAGCCCCGGTCTCTCCTATGCATTTTTAATATATGTATAGCACATATCAGTAGTTTTCTTACCTACATTTTATTACCACATTTCTCACTTACATTGAAGTTTGTGGTTTTTATATTATATAATATGATATAGTTTTCACGTAGAGACATTTCATCTGGTGAAAACATAATTTTGAATTTTTTAAACATTTTTTGAACCATGGGCGTGGGGAGTATTGGAACCATGAAGTAGTATAAGGAGACCCAACGCCTGTGCATTTGCTGGTGAAAAGCCGCCCCACAATCACTGTCGCTCTTCCTCGGAGTTTCATTTTGATAGCTACAAGAGCGCCACGGACGTGAAATGGAGGAATTACGAAGAAAATTTGAAATTCAAAAACATAACCTAAACTGTGCTTTATGCAATTGTATATGTTGTGGTTGTTTTCATGTTTTTTTAAATGAATAAAATGTAAATTTTTTTCGTGAATAACATTAAAATTAATTAATTAAAGTACACCTCCTGGTTTTGTGATGACCGTATACACAGGGAAACCTAACCTCAACAACACTATAGACGCACTCCACAGCAGACGACACTTCGTAGTTTCGATTTTTCATAAAAGGGGCGCTCTTGTAGCTATCAAAATGAAAATCCGAGGAAGAGCGACAGTGATTTGGGGCCAAGTCTAATACATGGCGTTGGGTCTCCTTATACTACTTCATGATTGGAACCCATGTATAATTTTACTCAAATATCGTAAAAAATGTTTAGAAAAAGTAATAATATTTTATCTTTAGTTAGGCAACTAATTTACACGACTTTAATTTTGATTTAAATCAGTTTCTATTGTTAATTTTAAACTGATTGTATCAAGTTGAAGGCAGAGTAAGATATTTTCAAAACCTGAAAAACAATGCGAGAAAATATTAAAGTTACAGATTATTATTTTAAAATTCAGTAAATTTAATGCATTTTAATATTGAAACTAACCTTCAAAAATGTTTCAATAGACATAGTAAAAATTGATGCACTGCGTAACTGTATTGGTTTACTGGATCGCATACACATTACAATTAAATATTGTTTAAAAGCCGGCGTTAAATCAATCCAATTGATATCGAGTGCAATCTCCGCAATAGCTATACTCTAAAAAAATTATTGCTATATAGTTTCTTAATTAACGAGAGATAATCAGTATTTTTTTTTGATGACAAGAATTTTTATAAAATATTACGCACCTTATCTCTCATTTCTTGTCCGTACCAACAAAGAAGAAATATTTCAAATAAAAAATTATTACAACCTGTTAATGAAAGCCAAAAGTTTACACTATAAATGCCCGTTATCATCAATTGATAGATGACTGTACATAGAGCTAAGACGGTAACGAAAAATTGTAGAAAAGTGATTGAACTAAGTATATTATTTAATCTTTGTCCAGCCCTGAAAATTAATATTTTAGACTCACTTTACAGTCACTTTAACTTATTTAAGAAAAATTGGAGATTCATGAATATCCCCCAAATTTCACTTTTCCTAATTTACATTCTACCGAAATTCATTAGACCGATTATTAATTTTACTTAATTCATAATTTTCCGAATTAGCGTTTCACCTAGTTTTTATTTTTACGAATTATTATTTCATATCATTTTTAGTTTTTTGAGTTACTATTAGCCATAATTTTTATTTTTACGAATTTCCATTCACCTTAAATTTTACTTTTCCCATTTACCATTTAACCTACATTTTATTTTATCAAATTACCATCTGCCCTAATTTTTATAATTCCAAAGTCTTATTCTCCATAATTTTATTTCCCCGATTTATCTATTGATCTATTGATTTAAAATTAGATCAAACAGTTATTCAAAACAATCAAAATTATGTCAAATAATAAATCAGAGAAATAAAATTATACAAAATAATATTTCAGAATTATAAAAATTAGGGCAAATGGTAATTCGATAAAATAAAATGCAGGTCAAATGGTAAATCGGAAAAATAAAATTTACGGTAAATGAAAATACGTAAAAAAAATTACTTTCAATAGTACACTCGAACCTCCCGAATTTGACGCAATCCAGACCGGAGACCCGTTTGAATTTCACCAAATTCATGCTCTCAAATGTCACACCAATTGCGCATGCGTATTGCGTATTTTCAGCATTTTAAACTGCGCGCCAATAGCAACCAATCAGATGCTGAGTGCCATGGCATGCGCACTTATCACGTGCTAATGAGAAACCTGTCGGTGAAATTCGAGAGAGGAATGCGGTGAAATTCGGGAAGTTCCAGTGTAATCCGAAAAACTAAAAATTAGGTGAAACGCTAATTCGGAAAATTATGAATTAGGTAAAATTAATAGTCGGTTAAATGAATTTTGGTGGAATGTAAATTAGGAAAAGTAAGATTTGGGGGATATTAATGCGTTTAAGGGGCTATGCTAGTTTTTCATTTTCAAAAAATCGATCTTTTTTCTTTTGCATTTTTCCATAGCTAATCATCCTAAAAATAAGTACCCAAAATTTTAAATCGATATCTCTAATAATTTTTAAATGGGAGCACTTTAAAGTGGAACTGTCCATTAGCGCCAAGATAATTGCAGGCTAGAAAACAAAAAAAAAACATGTTCAAAAAATTTTTTAAACGAGTGAAAAACTTGTATACAACTATAAAAAAGGCTTCAGAGCAAAACAGGTCATCAAATCGGGCAATAGGAAGAGAAAATTTACCGCAAATCAAATCTTCGTTGAAAATTTTAAATGCGTTTTTCTCAAAACAGCATTTTTAAAATCGAGTGACGGTGTAGCTCGAAAACTAATCATCCGATCAACTTCAAATTTTTACACAGTTTTTATTATATTTTTCTACAGAGGACGGACCTCAAACTTTTTGTTATATAAAATATTACAATTTTTATAAACAACAAACGAGCGTTTTTTTAAGCAAAAATGGAATTTTTTTTCAAAACTACGCCATTTTTATAATTTTTAATATTTTCAAAAGCTAGAGGTCCATCCTCTAGAGAAACTCATGTAGTTTACTGAACAATTTTTTTTCTTTTTTTTGAGCATGCTGGCATGACCGACACCGTCACCTGTATTTCAACTTTTTTTAAAGGACCTTTGCAGTTCGTCTTTTATCTTTGCTTCCAATGAATATTTTTTGACGAAAATTTTATGATAAATACGTGAAGACATGTACAATATACTGCAAAAATTTTAGAAAGATTAAAAGTGTAGCTCTTTTTGTTTTAATATTCAAAAATTGCTGTTTTATTCGTCCGAGAAACTAGCATAACCCTTAAAAAATTGTAGGAATAATAATAGTTTTTCATACAAGAATATGTGTGAATGATGAGCTATGCAAGCCTTAATTTTGAATTCGGATTGAAATTGATCAGTATTTTCATAATTTTTATCGATTACATCAGTAATAGTGCATAAGCGATGCTGAATAATTTCCAGTTGGGAAGAAATCTGTTGCATCAGACCCGTAATACAACAGTCTAATGTGATTAATATAACAACCAAAGTAAATACAATTCCGACTTCATACACGTACGTAAACCAAAATATAAATTTTGAATCAGTACTGTAGGGTATCCACGTTTTCAAGGGTAAAGAAACGCTTGACCCTCTCAAACTTACAACCACAGTGGCAGAGAAGCCTATTATCAAAAAGGCTTTCAGATTCCATCTGAAATTAGAATTCGAAAATCTTTGTTAAAGAAATTTTGTAAATATCATGGCTTACAATGATATCAATTATAATTGAGGTTTTACTACAGACAAGGTGTTTATTAAATTTTGCCCACCAAATTCCAGGACGATTCCCGCAATTTCCGCTCTTATAAATATAAGGTCCCTTTTACAATTGAAGCAAAATTTTCTCTTTACAATATTAAAATCTATTTTTTATATATATTTTTAAATTTCATAATAATTTGTAAGAACTTAAATTTTATGAAAAATGTAGCGCATTTGAGTTGAAAAGAATACATAAAAAATAAATTAATATAAGATAATTTTTAAAACTTTTAAACAAAATTTCGAAAGTCACCAAAAATACACATTTCTTTTTTTGAAATGTATTTTTTTCTATCGTTTATCTAAAAAAGATGCGAGCTTGTTATTTATCTGTCTATGAATCTTTATAAAACGATCTACCCAAATCTATCCGTTACCTAACCGATACATTAAAATTCCAAGTTTGGACAGTCTATCCGCTTCTATCTGATTCATATCCGCTAAACCAAAATTAAATTTTTTACAAGTTCAAAAGAGCTTGTTTCTCTACCCGCTTTTATCCTTTACCTATCCGATATATTTTCTATGAGTTAAAATTTCAAACATTTTGTATTTATACAATAATTCACACTGGATTATCGGATATACACGGAAAAAAAGGCATGGTTGGGCCAACCATATAAATGGATAAATATGACGCATTCATAGTAAATGGTTGCAGCAACCATAGAATAGTTGCAGCAACCATAGATATAGTTGCAGCAACCCTTATCTCCTGTTGCAGCAACTATTCTATGGTTGCTGCAACCATTTACTGCAGATGCACCATATTTATCCATTTATATGGTTGGTCCAACCATGCCTTTTTTCCCTATGTATCGGATAGGAACGGATAGACTGTTCATGCTTGGAATTTTAACTCATTGAAAATGTAGAGTACCTATAAGTATCGGATAGGCGCGTGTAGAAGGTGCTCTTTTGTACGTAAAAAATTAATATTATTTTTCCTAATTGGATAGATATCGGATAGGAACGGATAGGATTATTATATGGACTTTACTATAAATTGATCCTGGTTATTTATTTTCGGATTTAAAGCGGTTAAAACGAAGTAGGTTTTGAATTCAAAATTAAATATCGGATAAGGATCGGATAGTTATGCTCAAGAGACCTTGCGGTTATTAGGGCAAGGCTCAGGGGCATTAAGGGAGAAAGGCTAGAGATTTATATAGCTTCGGCCTACTTCCCAGGGGATGCTGCAGCGGGGCCTCCGCCACCGGAGGTGGAGGTGCTGGTGCAGCATTGGCAAAATGTGGGGATCCTGCTGCTCTTGGGGTGCGATGCTAACGCACACCACATGGTGTGGGGAAACACGGACGTCATTGAGAGGGGCAGGGTTCTGTTGGAATATCTAGCGGGTACGGATCTAAAGATCTTAAATCGAGGTAATGTTCCTACCTTCCAGACCAAAAGCAGGAAGGAGGTTCTTGACGTGACGCTTTGCTCAGGGGGACTAGTGGATAGGGTGAGAGGGTGGAAAGTGTCTTCGGAGCCCTACATGAGGCTGTGAGGAGAATTGAGCGGCAAATAGAGGAAGGCGGGTATGTGGTAGGTACCTTCTTGGATATAGAAGGGGCCTTCAGTAACACTTCTCCAGAGGTCATATGCAGAGAGGCTCTGAAGTGCGGCGTGCCGGGACAGCTCACAGACTGGATCCAAAACATGCTGCGGTACAGGCGCCTCACGACGGAATGGGGAGGCAGTAGGGTTGGAGGAATAACGTCCAGGGGCTGCCCATAGGGGAGGGGGGTATTATCGTCTCTTATGTGGTGCTTGGTCGTGGACGGACTTCTCCGGAATCTGAATGAAGAGGGCTTTTATGCCCAAGGGTATGCGGACGACTTTGTGATCCTGAATAGGGGACCACATTTGGACACCCTTATGGACCTCACGAGGTCGGCCCTGCGAATTGTGGAGCTCTGGTGCGCAGCATCAGGGCTAACGCTCAACCCGGAGAAGACGGATCTGTTAGTCTTCACGAGGAAATATAAGGTGGCTGCGGTAACGGGCCCCAAGTTTGGCGGAAAGATGATCCGAGTAGCCTAGTCGGTGAAATATTTAGGAACTATCCTGGATAAGAAACTGAACTGGGCGGAGCATCTGGAAGCGCAATGCAGAAGGTTCATGGTAACCTTCTGGATGTGTAGAAGGGCCTTTGGTAGGTCGTGGGGATTGGGGCCGAGCATGATTGTCTGGCTCTATTCAGCGATTCTAAAGCCGAGGCTACTTTATGCATCTGTGGTTTGGTGGCCAAGGGTGCAGCTAAAGACTGTCCAAGCAAAGCTGGGCCCCCTGCAGGCGCTGGTGTTCAGGGCTGCTACCGGAGCAATGAGGACCACGCCAATGGCGGCAGTAGGCTTCGCTCTCTGTGCGGAACCCCTGCATATAGCGATCATTGCGGGGGCGGCTCGGGCGATTGGACGTCTTGCTGCGACGGGTAGATGGTCGCAGGGGCCTAGACATACTAGGCTCCCAAGTGACATCGGAGACCTGCCAACTCTCAGGATGCGGCAGGATAAAATAACAAAAAGATACAGCTTCGACTAACTTTTCTGGACATGCATCCCGGACAAGGAGGCGTGGAAGAAGGAGGAGGGGGGCCTTCCTACAAGGGGACATCGTGTTTACGGATGGCTCCAAGGCGCAGGGCTGGACGGGAGCTGGACTAAATGACAGCGTGCACAAGTGTGGTGTGGTGATCCCAATGAGACAATACCCTACGGTATTCCAGGCGGAGGTTTTTGCCATACTCCGTTGTGCGGAGATGCTGATAGAAAACAATAAGAGGGGCGGATGTATTAGCATCTGCTCCGATAGCCAAGCAGCAATTAAGGCAGTGGGGAAACCGGAAATCACATCGATTCTAGTGTGGGAGTGTAAAAAGGCTCTCAACCAACTGTCAGTAAACAATAGGGTGGCCCTAATATGGGTCCCTGGTCACACAGGGATCAAGGGCAACGAGAAAGCAGATCAACTGGCGAAAAGAGGAGCAGCGGGCAAGCCGATTGGCCCAGAACCCTTTTTGGGCCTGGCAGCCTGCTGCACCCTCCTGGAGATGAAAAACTGGGTGTCACAACAGCACCACAAATACTGGGCACAGGTGAAGGGATGTAAAAAGGCGAAGACCCTGCTGGGCACTTGCCGCAGGAGGGACTTGGCCCAAAATATTCTAAACCGGACCAGAAAGGAGGTAAAACTAATGGTACAATTGCTCACAGGGCATAACCATTTAAATTACCACAGATACAAGATGGGGCTAGTAGACAGCACCGTCTGCAGAAAATGTGGAAGGGATTATGAAACGTCCCTTCATGTCCTAGGTTGATGACCGGCACTAGCTGGGCTTAGACACCAAACCCTCGGGGCGGCTCTGCTTGAACCAGAGGAGATCAGGGCGCTACAGACTAGCGACATTCTAGCCTTCCTGAGGAGGACTGGGATGGGGGGCTGGTGAGCGTCGGGGATTAAGGGACTAGGCGCCTCGCCCGAACTATCTATCTATCTATCTATTTAAGGATCGGATAAAATTGTACGATATGAAATGTATGTCAAAAATCTATCCGATATTTACCCGAAACTTAACCAATTATATCCGGTATCTTAAACAAGGTTGCCGGTAAATCTGCTTCTAAAGCTACCCTAGCTGCAGCCTAAAAAATATGAAAAAAAGCATGAAGTAGTATAAGGAGACATATTTAAGGCTTGGAACCCGATTTGGGTTAATCGTGGATTTTCGGAATAATTCGTGCAGTTCCGAAGTAAAATAATTTAACTTAAAATTACTTCATCGCCTCTGCGGTACGAAATGTAACATATTTAAAAATTTTGTTTTGATGTTTCCATGGTTTCTGTCATGACTCCTTGGAAACAGTAGAAACAGTAAAAGGCTCCTAGCCTCACTATCTGTCACAACTTACATGAATTTATATTTTTAATGTATTAGGCTGTGCAATGTAACGTCACAGGCCACATGGTGGGGGGTAGACTGTCAGAAAGGTTGGGTACAACAAATAGATTTTGAATGGAAAGCATTGCAAGTTGAAATAAAAGAACTTTTTACAGCGTAAGTAAATGATACATTTAATAATAAGTATATTTTATAAGTACAAAATTCATTTCCGCTTATTTTGAGTACCCATTTGTCCCTTGAAATACTTTTAATTTTTGAATATAAAATAAAATGTCATAAATTTGTAGGTTATTTGACTGTTTGATTTGTGTTGATAACTCCAAACACGGCCAAATAACCTACAAATTTATGAAATTCCATTTTATATTCAAAATTTAAAAGTTTATCAAGGGACAAATGGGTACTCAAAATAAGCGGAAATAAATTTTGTACTTATAAAATATACTTATTATTAAGTGTATCACTTACTTACGCTGTAAAAAATTCTTTTATTTCAACTTGCAATGCTTTCCATTCAAAATCTATTTATTGTACCCAACCTTTCTGACAGTCTACCCTCCACCATGTGGCCTGTGACGTCACATTGCACAGCCTAATAGTGCGGCCACAGAGGCGCTGAGGTCACATCAATTGCGCATGCGCATTGCGTAGAATATAATATTTTTTAGAATTTTAAATTGCGCGCTAATAGCAACGAATCAGATGCCAAACGCAAAGCGTGCGCAGTAGTTATTAGTGAAATTTGAGAAACACTGACTTGAAATTTTAGAGAAACATGACTTGACTTTTGGGAGAACTTGAGAATTGGGAAGTTGACATTTGAGAGACTCGAGTGTATTCCAAAATCGTCAGACATTTTCAATGGCTTTGATATGTCACATTATACTACTTTATGGAAAAAAGGGAAAAAGTAGACAAAAGACTAAAATATAGGGATTATAGGGGATTTCGAGAAAAATATGATAAAAGGGGGGAAAATAGGGAAAATAGTGGAATAGAGAAAGGACTGTGATCCCTAAAATATTTAAAAACAAAAAAGTCACGAACCTGTTAGAATTGTCGAATTTTTCTATTATACCAAGTTCACAAATATCATGAGGACAACAGTGGATGTCCGCAAACATGTTATCAAACACAATAATATCATCTCGATACGTAAAAATGAAGAGAATTTTCATGATTAATGAAATGAAAGCTGCAATTTGAAATAAATTTTCTGTTACAGTGATAATATCTCCTCTAATTTGTATCGTGTAAATACATAAAGAGACCAAGGTTGTGATATACAAAAGAAGCATGAAAAAGCTGTAGATATTATAGAGGAGAATAGTAAATTGTGAAGTCCAAGATTTTGGTCGCCAAATACCACAGTATTGTAAAATTTCGAATGGAAACTTGGATGAATTCATGGTTAGTGATTTATAGACAGCATGATGTATTGAACGGAGGTAGAAAACTGCTTGTTAAAATCTGAGAGAATGTTTAAGTGCCCCCAGTGTAAAAGACTCAAGAACTATAGACATTGAACAACTAGACATGCGATATGAGAATAATTAAAAAGGTTTTCGTGAGGATAATTGTTGTACAATTATATTGATATGAGAAATTTTAACTGACCGGCCAGCCGTTTAATTAATAATGCACACATAGAGCATAGAAAGCGGATCTTTCGGTAACTTTCTTCGTCGATCGAATATTGACGAGAATAAATTAACGAATATTGTCACGAAAGGTAAAACTCATTCTATTGCATTGCAGTTGTAAATCGACCATCATCGTGTTCATATTATACATAAAATGCTGATAGTACAACTTACTATCTTTTAAAAGTGCGATTTGAACTTTTTTGATAAGTGCTCTTGAAAGAATTTTTTACGCTCTTTTATTATATTGTATCCCTTGCTTATTATTGTCCAATTCTCGTAAACAAAGTACTGCATCGAAATGTTTATTTAAGGGTATGTGATACTTTACCATAAGAGCAATTTAGTCTCCACAACTTTACGTTCGCAATAATAAATATTTTTCACTAAAACTAGGCCATTTACCTCCGACTGTATCAGTGTTCCCAATTCGTGCCCCTCCCTTGACTGCGCTTGCGTCGCACTCGACATTTTATTGGTTACAATTTACGCGCAGTAAAAATTGTAAAAATATAATTTTGTTTATTATAAATAATGCATTTTAACATATATAAAAATGTCCATTAGATCGAAATTCATGAATCTTGATAAGGAGAAAAATTTAAATGCCACTATTTATAGTAGGCAATAAAAATAATATTTGTAGCATTTAAAACTTCGCGCGAATTGTAACCAATTAAATTCCGAGAGCGACGCATGCGCAGTTGAGTAAGGGGCACGAATCGGAAACACTAGTCGTTGTATTAAGCCTGTTGCAGCATTTCACGAAAACATGTAAACAAACACAGAAAAATAGCAAAATCTGTGGAATGCCTTAAAATCCGCCATTGTGTCCACATCTTACCAATACGCGGTGTTTTAGGTCGCAAAAATGATGTGTTTGAAGTGTCGTTTTTTTTTATCGACAATATTTTGGTTGTACGACAGGGGCTATCTGCTTATTTTTTGCAAAAAGAAATTTGTTTGGCTAAAAAGTGAATTTTTACAAGTGATTAGACGCGGGTTGAGGGGTGCGGGTAAACAGTACTTACATTTTGCCAAGTCCCTGTCCGAGCAAAAAAGGCACAAAACTTCACTCCAAGGATGCGTCACTCACTCAGAAAAATTTTCCGAATTTCGCTATGCACCTCAAAGCCCGAGCAGTTACGAAAATCGTGTAAAAAAAGAAGTTTTATATATCGCGTACTACACATGTGCTAGTTACTTGAATAGTTACTGGACCTGTCAGCTGTTTCGCAGGGTCGCCAATTTACCATTATATATACCATTATATTTACCATTAGACTAATGGTAAATTGGCGACTCTGCGAAACAGCTGACTGGTCCAGTAACTATTTATGTAACTAGCACATGTGTAGTACGCGATTTATAAAACTTCTTTTTTTACACGATTTTCGTAACTGCTCGGGCTTTGAAGTGCATAGCGAGATTCGGAAAATTTTTCTGAGTGAGTGACGCATCTTTGGAGTGAAGTTTTGTGCCTTTTTTGCTCGGACAGGGACTTGGCAAAATATAAGTACTGTTTACCCGCACCCCTCAACCCACGTCTCAACACTTGTAAAAATTCACTTTTTAGCCAAAAAAATTTCTTTTTGCAGAAAATAAGCAGATAGTTCCTGTCGTACAACCAAAAGATTGTCGATAAAAAAACGACACTTCAAACACATCATTTTTGCGACCTCAAACACCGCGTATTGCTAAGATGTGGACACAATGGCGGATTTGAGTAAAGTCTACATTAATTTTTAGTGGTTTGAAAATGCTCCAACACCGTTAAACGGAGATAAATAGCCTACTATTAGTGTAAAATATTTACTTATTTCTTTTTGAAATACTCAACATTAAGTTCCCGACATACGTAACAAAAGCGATTTTTGAATAGGGTTGTTTCCAAAGTTCGATATCAGTTATCCAATGAATGAATCTTATAGTTTATAAAATTCTAATATTAAAAACGCCCATAAAATATTTTTTTCATATTGTTTTCTATTTTTTATTTAATGTTGAAATTTGAATTTTCGATCACAAAATATGTTTTTCTCTGCCGATATTTTATTTTGGGTATGTGCACGACGAAAATACAAGTAAAGATATTGCTTCAAGAAATGCCAAAACGAGGGTTTCGTAAAAATAAATAGTGGAAATCTACTGTAAGTAGATATATTTATGATATCGGAGTATTTTAAAAGTAATTGTGACTTTGTAAGTATTCTCAAAAGATTTCACTTAATAACTTATAGCCATGTAGGTTATGTTTTACTTATTTTATATACTATTTCTTATTATTGTCAAATATAAAAATACTTTTTTTGCACAAATTTTCTTTGTTTGACACATAAGTCTTAATAAATAAAGCTATCAAATAAAAATAATCAGAATTGACACCAGACCGTGACTTTATTATAAGTTTCGTTAGTTTCTATAAAATCCACACCGTCATATTAATAATTATGAGAACCTCTAAGTCATGTGACACCAATTTGAATTATTAGAATTAATTTTAGAATTAATTGTTGTGTTTACCGTCTGACTGCCTACATTTTTTGGCATCCCGTTACCGGTGCCCTGGATGTGATTATGAAATAATTAATGAATTGATTATTAATAATTATTATTATTGCTACCTCATAGAGGAAGCTTTGTAGTGGTGACAAAATCAATTTTCCAAAAAAAGGTTTTTTTGGATAAATTTTAAGCGGAATTATCTAGTATGATGTCCTGAAAAATTGTGTGTGTGTCCCCTTTTTATTGTTTCCGCCATATCTCTAGAACGTGTGTATAGAAATTGACGAAATTTGGCACACTTATTCCACCCTGTAAAACCTTGATTCGAACAGAAAGGTTTAACAAAATATTTAATTTTACAAGTTTTATGTACTTTTAAAATTTTTTTAAAATTGATTTTTCGCGACTGTAACTTCTCAAATAATCAAAATTCAAAGCTCGTGTAAGGAAATTAAAGATTTCTTTTATCAAGACGAATCGATTGACCTGTATGATTAATACATTTAACTGAAAATTAAGGAAGTTATGATTATTCATAATTTTGAAAAATTGATTTTTCAACTATAGCTTCTTAAATATTCAAAATTCAAAGTAGATGTCAGGAGAAAAAAGATTCCTTATGTCGAAACGAATCGATTGACCTATATGATTAACATAAATTGGTTAAATAAAATTGATATAATAAAATTTCCAATACAAAAAAAAATGGAAACAAGTAATATCGAAGCTTAATGCTTCCTCTATGAGGAAGCAAATCATATTTGCTTACAGGAATCAAAGTGCTCATTGAATGAGCACAAAAGTTGATACAACTTCACAGCTAGTTATATTATTATTATTATTATTATTATTATTACCCATAACTTATTTCAGATGAAAAAACTGTTTAGAACTTATTTTTTTACTTTTCGATGGTTGAAATGAAATCTTATATAGGAATACAGCTGTTTGAGTTTGATATTAATATTTTAATTGGGTATATGACAGGAAATGTTTAAAAACAAATAAGTTTCAAAAAATGCCAAAAATCACGTTTTGTAGTCATATTTCTTTAAACAAATTTAACTAAGAAGTGCACTGTGTGGCTATTTTTAGGTAGAAACTTGGTTTTTTCAACGTAACAAAGTTAAAATGACAAATATTTAAACATACAGGGAGTGCACTTAGCAACTAACAATTTTAATAGTTAACAACAATAAAATTGTACATATAATCAAATTGTCATCACCTTAAACATTATTTGAGAATAAAATTGCGTTTCTATGATGTATTAGCATCTTTCTATTTACCAATGACTTCTTGTTATCAGTCAATAACAATTGATAATTTTTTTAACAAAATTAATTAGCAACTGCAATTCTTGGCTACTTCTAAAGGTAAAAACTTGGGTTTTTCAACGTAACCAACTGTTAATAACTAACTCTTAAACTTATTTTAAGAATCCTCGATAACGACCCACTATTGTTATTATCATTAATAACATTATTGAAAAATTTTTCACCTCTTATACAATTGTAAACAAGAAATTGCGTTTTTCTAACGGGCATTACCGTAAGCATATCCATAGGTAAGAGAAAAAGAAGGTTTATACATGTATCTATAAAGGAACAATATTTTTGACTACATATTCCTAATATTCAATAATAAAAGAAGCGTCCCTAATAGCCCGTACTTAATTCTTTATATAAGACCATATTCTCTGAGTATCAATTTATTCATTTTTATTAACATCCGCAATATCAACTATTGTAAAAATCAAGATCTAGGTAATAAAAAAGATGAGAAAAATCAGACTCTGATTTAATCTTTACTTTGGCCACTAATTTACATGACTTTCATTTGGATTTACTTCAGTTACTATTGTTAATTTTAAACTGATTGTATCAAGTTGAAGGTAGAGTAAGATACTTTCAAAATCTGAAAAAAATATGTGGAAATATTAAAGTTACAAATTATTATTTTAAAATTTATTAAATTTAACACATTTTGATTTTGATATTACAACTAACCTTCAGAAATGTTTCAATAGACATAGTGAAAATTGATGCACTGCGTAACTTTATTGGTTTACTGGATCGCATACACATTACAATTAAATATTGTTTAAAAGCCGGAGTTAAATCAATCCAATTAACATCAAGTGCGATCTCTACAATAGCTATACTCTATAAAAAATGATTACAATATAGTGTCTTAGCCCGATTCCCGTATCGAGGAGTAAATTTGACCTAAAACAAAACTCAAATCCATCAGATATTTTCAAGAGTTTATTTATTTATTCTTAATTATTCTTTAGTATTCTGATTTAACGAATATCAAATTCAATAATTTTACCATAAAGTAGGGGGTTAAAATGTGATCCATGAATTTCTTTAGAATTGTTTACGCATATTTACTACATTTTCAATACACCAGGTCAATTTGACTCCCCTACACGATTAACATAGATAAAAAACAGTGCATTTTTATAAAATATTAAGCACCTTGTCTACCATTTCTTGTCCATACCAGCAAAAAAGAAATATTTCAAATAAAAAGTTATTAAAACCCATGAATGAAAACCAAAATTTTATACTATAAATGCCCGTTATCATCAACTGATAGATAACTGTACACAGAGCTAAAACAGTAACGAAAAATTGTAGAAAAGTAATTGAACTAAGTATGTCATTTAATCTTTGTCCAGCCCTGAAAATAAATGTTTTAGACTTATTTTACAGGCGCTTTAACTTATTAACTGCACGTATTTAAGAAGAATTTTAGGAATAATAATAATTTTCTTACAAGAATATGTATGAATGATGAGCTATGCAAGACTTAATTTCGAATTCATATTGAAATTGATTAGTATTTCTATAATTTTCATCGATTACAGTAGTAATAGTGCATAAGCGATGCTTAATAATTTCAAGTTGGGAAGAAATCTGTTGCATCAGACCTGTAATACAACAGTCTAACGTGATTAATATAACATCCGAAGTAAATATAACTCCAACTTCATACATGTACGTAAACCAAAATAGAAATTTTGAATCCATATTGTAGGGTATCCATATTTTCATAGGTAAAGAAACGCTTGATCCTTTTAAACTTATAGCCACAGTGGCAGAGAATCCTATTATTAAAAAAACTTTCAGATTCCATCTAAAAGTAGAGTTAAAAAATCTTTGTTAAAGGAATTTTGCAAATATCATTGGTCACAGTTGTTCAGCTTTATTGGAAAAATAGGGGATTATTTTCTCGAAGAAAGAGGAATTTTAGTTTAAAAATTTTAAAATACCAGCGTAATGAAGAAAAAGTTAAGTATAAGGTTATATGGTCACAAGTTTCGTCACAAATCATAATCAGGTTTTACAAGAAAAGGTGTCTACCTATACTAAATTTTGCCCACTAAATTCCTAGACGTTTGTCATACTTTTCGTGTAAATAAATGAAGGCCAAAGTTTCTGTATTTTTGGGGGTATATTTACGAACTATTCAACTGTCATTATAAATTTTTTTACGTTAAAATGTATACAGTTAAATCGACTGTAGACATCTGGATTGAGATCCGTGTCAAAAAAAAGTTGGTGGCTGGTCAACACGATTCCAGCTGTTCTATTAATCTGAAATTAAAAAATCACCGACCGTATTAATTGGTAGATTTGTGGCTATCGTGTGAACCAGAATTGTGTCAAAATTTTGAATATTTTTTTTGTGAGCTGTCAAACATAAAAACACTATTTTTATGATATTTTTTTCTGTTCACACGGAAACTATAAATGTCCTGAGTATATCATAAAAATTTGAGCCCAATAGGTCAACTAGTTTTTGAGATATCGTGTTGACCGTTGTGAAAAATTACGTTTTGAAATAAAAATCTTTTCCACTTCGTAACGAATCTGAATTGCAAAAAATCCTTTCACACACACGTTTTAGATGTGTGTGGGAAGCGATTTGTGCAAAAAAAATCGTTTTTTTTACCCATCACATGAGACGACCCTCTTAAGAGAAAGAAAATTGAATCATCACGATTATCATCAATCAAGAAATCAGAATCGAAGCCAATTGAGTTTCAGTACGATACCTACATGTATTTTTTAAAACACATACATATTTAAATAAAATATTTTTAGATTTGATGAATTTTATGAAAGCAGAAACAGCAGGATCATCATCAGATAATAAAGAAGAATTAAAACGAAAACAAATTGAAACATCAGGATCATCATCAATTAAGAAGTCAGAATTGATGATAATCAAACTTAATGGTAGCTATAAAAATCAATTTTTCATTTTTAAATTCCAAAGTTTTGCAGAACTTATGTAATGTTTGGTCATCTCGTACCTGAGGACAATGTGCATTGGCAGCTATTAATTAAATTGAAACATATATTATATCTCTTCCTCTTCCTTTGATCCGAAATGGTTTAATTACTTGGACAACTGCATTTCTGAACATCATTGTCTATATATATATATATATATATATAAAACTGTTTGCTGAGGCTTTAAAGCCAAAACACCATTTCATGCTTCATTACTCTCATATTATAAAGATGATGGGACCCTTAGAAAATATTCAGGCAATGAGAGGAGAAGCCAAACATACAGAAGGAAAATTGACTTTCAATTTCGTTTCGACAAGAATCAATATATACAAAACTATTGCAATTAAACAGCAGCAGCTTTAGTAAATCTAACTAACTATGTTCCAAAAGATTACCTTGCGACTGACATGGTTAAAATATTGAACACACAATACAAATGTGATCTAGTTGTCAGTATTGATGGAGATGACGATTTTCCGAGTTTTGCACAAATTAAAGAAATTCTAATATCGTGTCAAAACAACTATATCCTGTTTTACTGTGATGTTTTCAAACCCGTATCATTTTGTGCGCACATATTTGCTTATGAAGTTAAAAATACATTGAAAAAACTTTTTTTTAAGGGGTTAGTACCAAAGTTTTCACCTTTTTTTTAAGAATTTTTTTATCAAATTAAAATTTATATTACAGATCCTAACTTTTCACACATGATTATAGATATAAAACACTATTACAAAAATTTTTTTTTTTAATCAACTGAGATAATCGAATCAATCCTCTGAGATGATCAAGTAGGCCATCGAGGATAATCGAGATTTCTGAGTTGACCTTCTGGGAGGGTCGAGTTGAACCTCTGGAATGAATGACTCGACCCTCTGAGATAAGCAAGTCGACCCCTTAAGATGATCAAGTCGACCCTCTGAAATAATCCAGCTGACCATCTGAGAATATTGATTCGATCGGTTGAGATAAACGAGTCGACTCTCTTATTTGGACACTCCGGAGATGACCAGATTAACTATCTAGAAGGCTGTCCTATAGTTTACCCTCATATATGATCAGATTAAAAAATGTTTCCTTTATTTCAGATGCAAGTAACACGTACCTGCGATTCTAGTTAAGAGGAAACAGTAGACTTCAAAATCAAGGTACTTTTGTTTGTTTCAATTAAAGAACTTTGTTTTCAAGGGAATAGTTAGATATTAGTTACACCTTTATTGAAGTTCACAAATGATATTTTCCATTTGTCAATATTGATTTCCAAGACTTGGAGATGGAATTGACAGCATCCCTGTCAAAAGTTTATGGACAAACTGTGTACAGGATTGAGTGCATCCTAATTATTTTTCAACATTTATATTTCTTAATTATTGAAATATCTTAATAACATATTTTAATAAAAATTTACAGAGAGATTGTACCTAATTAATTTTTATGGTAGACAAGAAACTCTCAAAATGATGGAAATGTAGATCCAAATGGTCGATTGCTCAGCGATCTTCGTAAATTTTCGAACTGCTCTGTGATGCGGCCCAACACGGCCGATGCTAACGGAGCAGTGGGTCTGTTCGCCTGTGAACGCTTCCTGTACTAGCTGACCTATGTACGGAGCTACGCTCAAAATTGTGATTTTTCTGTTTTGAGTGGTATTATTCTGTGTGTGTAATTGCATTGTGATTCGGGCTGTTCCCTTAGAATTTCTGGAATTTAAAAACGTTCGTTTGGTAGTGTAGCTGTGTTTCGCAGAGCCGAACTCATAGCTGAGGCTTTGCGACTTCGCACGTGCAGCCATTGCGGACCGTGTAGACCTTGCTGTCCAGTGTCCACTCTGTAGCGTTTCGGAGCTGAATTCCGACTTCGCCTTGACGTTCTTTGTGGACATTCTGACCAAGCTGTCCTTTTGTTATAAATCTCTGCGTGTGAGCTGTTCTCCACAGATTTCTGTCCACGATTAAACCGCGCTTCATCTTGTGCCTTACTACTGCTATGTGAAAGTGTGAACGTAAGTTTTTCTTGTAATTAATTAAGTTCTGATTTTCACGAACATTTTGGTCGTTCGATTCGGATGGAGAGAGAAAACGTGGCGTTATTGTAATTGTGTTGCTTTAAACTTCGATAAATTTTTAGAATAATTTTTGTGATTATTTTGTGTTCTGCTTTATTTGATTTATGTGCATTGTTCTCGCTATTGTGTTTTCTTTTTTTGTGTGTGACAATTTCGGTACGCTAAGTGGCGTCGGGTCCATCGATCCCCTCCACTACCTTGCACTCTTGCAGTACACCACTCTTCGCTATCGCGTGCTCTCCCTTAGCTCTCTCTTTCTCTCTCAGTAGCGTTCGGAATACTCTGGTAAACTCCGCCAATTCTCGGTTATCTCTATCGTGCTTCAGTGTTATGCGGTAGATCATTATGGCACTGGTCTCTCTAAGAAAGTTAAAGGTCCTTCAAAATTCGCGGTTAGAAGAAATTATGCGGATACACACGCGTTTCGAGAAATTGGCTCCAGAGAATCTTACACGCAATATAGTTGAGATGCGACTCGCCTCTATGGAGAAAATCTGGGATGAGATCCGCGGTACTCATGCTGAAATTATCGTGAAGAACATAGCCGTTACCGATCCTTACGTAATTAATAACGAGTTCGCGCAAATGAAAGATGCTTATGAATCCGCTCAAAATCAAATGTTGCGGGCTTTAAATCGATTCCATGCGTCTTCAATAAGTTCTACTTCTACCGCTTTCGGTTTGAACGACGCAGACGATTCGAATTTAAATTCTCGGAGCGCGAAATTACCGAAATTAGATCTCCCGACCGTTTCAGGTCGTTATGAAGATTGGCAATCGTTGAAAGTACGATTTTCGAACCATAGGTTAATGGTAAACACTCATTTAACTGCGTTGATGGATTTACCATACTTAAAAAAGGAATCCGCGGAAGATTTACGAGCATTTAGTGATGAAGCTCAGCGCATTGTGCGCGCGCTGTCAAATTTGGAAATGCCAGTAGAGCATTGGACTGTCTGGCTAGTGTACATTTTAGCTAGTCGCTTAGATACTCAATCCCGTAAGTTGTGGGAAGCTGATCTTAGTGTCAAGGATCGTCAAGCGGTCACTAGAGCCGCTGAATCCTCCTCAGAACTGGGTAGATTAGAACGGTTCCCTAGTTTCCATGATTTCGTGGAATTCCTAGAACAACACTCTCAAGCGCTTGCTATGATTTGCAGAAGAATCCAAAATTAGTAAAAGATTCCTTTTTTTGACCACTCCATATTTTTTACAACTTCAGGATCAATTTTTAACTTTCTTACAAGTTCAGGCTCAATTGATTGAATTAGGGACCAGTCTCAGATATGTTACGGCGAGCGGAACTCTTCCCCTCGATATCTGCCCTTGCTTGGTTACGATTTAAAGAAAACTGAGATCTGATGTCACGGGTCGAAATGTCTTTCTCTCTCTTCAGAAGAGTGGCCAAAGCAATTGTATCCTCTACAAGTCCTACACAGGCATGAAAACACTAGAGATACGGAATTTTTAACGCGATTGATCCGGTTTGTAGCTTATTGTCATCGCCCTCTCGTGAGACTACGCAAACGGATAAATGGAGAGGTTGAAACTATGACATTTTTCACGACTTCAGAGATAGTTTACGCTCGCTTTACGGCGATTCGTTTAGCTCAAACACAACACTTCTCGTCAGAGATCTCGATATTGCAAAAAAGGGTCGTCTACTCAAGAGGATCCCCCTTCGAAAATTAAATCCCTTCGTGGGAATAGAGGACGGAGACGACGTGTTT
The DNA here is from genome assembly GCA_900474325.1 of Synergus umbraculus. Taxonomy (NCBI): domain Eukaryota; kingdom Metazoa; phylum Arthropoda; class Insecta; order Hymenoptera; family Cynipidae; genus Synergus; species Synergus umbraculus. The sequence continues at coordinate 13,159 of UCOK01017998.1, read as the reverse complement.
TAGGTCGCTTGTCTCATTTAAACCTCTCTCACGAGACTATGCATCCGCTAAGTTTACCTTATTCCTCAGCTCTTAGTCAGCTTTTATGCGCCATGCCCCTCTTTCCTCTCTTCACGGTGGACCCACTCTAATTCTAAGTTTACTACTTCGACATGTATGGATTTTAGGTACAACACGTTTAGTTAATAATGAAATTAGAAATTGTTTAACTTGTCAACGCGTGAAACCCTGCTTGGCGTCGCAAATAATGGGCAATCCTCCTCAGGACTGAGTCACCCCGTTTCAACTGTGCAACATCTTCGGCTTGGACTATGCTGGACCAATTCAAATATGTATAAGTAGTCGACAGTCAGTGCCCTGACAGGTCGAAATGACTCATTGTCGCTCACTCGACTATTAAGATCCCTGGTAAGGCTAGCCACGTTCTAGAAAATTAAAAAAAAGGGTGAACAACTTGAGAAATGATCTTTGCAGTCTAAAACTTTATGGCGAGGTTGCAAATCGCCTTACACGACTTCAACTGCTTTAGCGTATGCGAGACAACTCTTGGAAACATTGTTCATCCAAATATCTCCATCACCTCCAGGAGCGAAGTAAATGGCGCATTCAATCTGACAACTTCTCACCAGGCCGACTTGTCCTTGTAAAGCACGACAGATATCCTTCCTTCAAAATGGAATTTGGGGCGAGTAATTGAGGTTTACGCCGATCCGGATGGGAACGCTGAAGTCGAAAAAGTGAAGACGGCAACTACCACTATCGCTAACCTCATCAAGAGCTGCATCGGTTACGTCGGGTGGGTCGGGTCGCTAATATTTTGTAGTCAGCGAATGTTTTGTTGCTCAGCGATCTTCGTAAATTTTCGAACTGCTCTGTGATACGGCCTAACACCGCCCATGCTAACGAAGCGGTGAATCTTTTCGCCTGTGAACACTTCCTGTACTAGCTGACCTATATACGGAGCTATGCTCAAAATTGTAATTTTTCTGTTCTGAGTGTTATTGTTCTGTGTGTGTGATTGCATTGTGATTCGGGCTGTTCCCTTAGAATTTCTGGAATTTCAGAACGATCGTTTGGTCCTGTAACTGCGTTTCAGAGCCGAACTCATAGCTGAGGCTCTGACTTCACATGTGCGTCCACTGCGGACCGTGTAGACCTTGTTGTCAACTCTATAGCGTTTCGGAGCTGAACTTCGCCTTTGCGTTCTTCGCGGACATTCGGATCAAGCTGTCCTTTTGTTATAAATCTCTGCGTGTGAGCTGTTCTCTACAGATTTCTATTCAGAACCAAACTGCGCTTCTTCTTGCGCCTTACTATACCAGTATGTGAAAAAAGTGAATGTAAGTTTTTCTTGTAACTTTGTCAAAGGCTTTTTCCTCCACTGGGGATTTTTTATACCAGGTAAAATATATTATATTTTTGAGAATATTTTTTGTATCTTTATTTTGTGTCCACCTTTCTCTCTTTCTGCCCTATTAACCCTTTGAATCCGCACGTGCCAAATCTGGCACATTCATTTTGTAGAGCTCCCCACAATTTCCTGGTGGCAAAATTATAAAGTTTCCGTGTTAGTATCTTCAATCCACGTTAGATGTAACCACTAGGACTCATAGGTCTCGAAATGTTTATTTTATTTATTTTTTATTTTTTTTTCTTCTTTTAGTTTTTTTACTTTATGCACAGAATTAGTGGGAATCAAAGCTAGATCTAAAAGGAGAGCATTTTCATTGAAGTGGTTATAGTTGCCGGACCCAAAGGGTTAATTAAGTTCAGATTTTCACGAAAGATTGGGATAGAGCTCTTTTAAATGAGTGATACTGGTTTTTACAAAAGAACTCTTAAATTCTTCATTAGCTCAGCGGACCCGCGGCAGGTCCGTGTCCCGAAAGATACGAATTTTTCAGTTTTAAATGTGTTAGAGGTCAGATTAAAATAATATTTATGTACAAAATATTGTACTTAAAAAATTATTATGCATGTTCAAAATTTGAAAGTTAATAAGTAAAAAATTAATGTTAATAAATAAGGATAGAAAAATATTAAGAAGGGAGATAAAAAGATATTCAAATTTTTTTTTGGGAGAGATATACTTAAAGACAGTAAAAGATAGAGAAAATAAATAAAAATGTTTTGAGATGGAAAGAGATAGGAAAGGATAGAGCCTAGTGAAAATGATGGAATGGATACACACGAAGATAGAGAAAGATAGCGTTTGAGGGATGCAAAGTGTACACTTCTGAGGGATAGAAAATCTCTATCATTTTCTATCCAAAAATTACGTCCAACAGGGCATGCACGCAACTATTACAAAGTAGCCCTATCATAACTTTCTGAATTGCCCCCTCCCCCGAAAATTACATTGTGGATCCGTCCTTGGTTGCTATATTAACAATAGGGAAAAAGGAGGAATAGGGGAATAACTGTGACCCGTGAATTATTTAACAACAAGAAAGAAGTTACAAACCTGTTAGAATTGTCGAATTTTTCTATTATACCAAGTTCACAAGTATCACGAGGACAACAGTGGATGTCCGAAAACATGTTGTCAAACGCAATAATATCATTTCGATTCGTAAAAATGAAAAGAATTTTTACGACTAATGAAATAAAAGCAGCAATTTGAAATACATTTTCTGTTATAGTAGTAATATCTCCTCTAATTTGTATCGTGTAAATACATAGAGAGACAAAGGTTGTGAAACACATAAGAAGTATAAAAAAGCTGTAGATATTATAGAGGTGAATATTAAATTGTGATGTCCAAGATTTTGGTCGCCAAATACCAAAGTATTGTAAAATTTCAAATGGAAACTTGGATGAATTCATAGCTAGTGATTTATAGACAACATGAGGTATCGAATGGAGGTAGAAAACTGCTTGTTAAAATCTGAGAGTATGTTTAAGTGTCCCCAGTGTAAAGGACTCAAGAACTATAGACAGCGGACAACTAGACATGCGATATGAGAATAATTAAAAAGGTTTTCGTGAGGATAATTGTTATACAATTACATTGATATGAGAAATTTTAACTGGCTGTCCAGCCGTTTAATTAATAATGCACATAGAGAGCATAGAAAGCAGAGCTTTCGGTAACTTTCTTCACGTCGATCGAATATTGACGAGAATAAATTAATGAATATTGTCACGAAAGGTAAACTCAGCCTATTGCATTGCAGTTGTAAATCGACCATCATCGTGTTCATATCATACATAGAATGATGATAGTGGAACTTACTATCTATTAAAACTGCGATTTGAACTTTTTTGATAAGTGCTCTCGAAAGGATTACTATTTACGCTTTTTTATTATATTGTATTCATTGTTTATTATTTTCCAATCATCGTGAACAAAGTACTGCATTGAATGTTTATTTAAAGACATGTGATACTTTACTATAAGAACAATTTAGTTACCGCAACTTTACATTCGCAATAATAAATATTTTTTCACAGCACGTCTGCGGAAAGTTCGATTTTTCGTGCCTTCGTAGACTCTGGAAAGTTGCCGATTTCTGAGCTTCTCACTTTACATCATTAGAGTTTGTAAAGTATGTTGCTTTACACTTCTAGAGGTTTTAAAGTAGTCAAAGGAACAATGTAAGGCATATTTCGTTGGCAACCCTGCTCCTTCTCCAGCATTTTTTAACCGTGAACAGATAGTACGACTGACCTGTGAAATATCGGAATATATTCCGAAAATCGAACTTGCCTTCTCAGACTTGACAATGTATGTGCTGATATTGTACTTGACAAGTGTCGAAAGTAGGCAAATCCCGATGAATTACTTGTCAAGTAAATAGCTATTGCTAAATCAAGACCATTTACATCCTTATACCTGTGTGGAAATTATTTCTGGCAGACTAGAATCACACTAGTACCAGGACTGGATTATTCATGGCGATCTATACATGCATCAAACTAGCTTGGTGTTATTTTGGCCCTTTTCGATTTGCTAAACAACTAGCATCATCACGCAGTTCTATCTAAAACCATTAAAGTCGCTAGCTAAGAATTCGACATCATCTTAACCAAAAGTTCTATCTAGATTTTAGCCTGGCTATATAAAATACTGTGATTCGAATTTATAAAGTGATTATTTTCTGAAAATAGGATTATTTAATCGATTGTATATTAGGTAAGTGATTATAATAAATTTATTAATAAACAATGCATGATATGTATGTATAAATGTCTTCAGAAATCCTTAAAGTTATAGTATACGTCATACGACTTAGAAGTTATGAAGGACGTTCTTAATCTCAAAATTATTAGTTGACTAAATCATGGAGTATAGACATAAGGAGACCAAAGTCCTGTACATGGACTTCACGCAAAATAAGAATATTTTTCGGGAAGTTCAGGCGTGTGTACTTCCCGAAAAACGTTCTTATTTTGCGTTACATTACTTTGGTCTCCTTATGTCTATACTCCATGGACTAAATGATGAAAAACATTTAAATACTTTATTATTAACTTTTTTACATTCAAGAAGTATTATTTGTAACACAAATTTAAAGTATTTTTTATTGAGTATGAACTTAAGAATTAAATATTTTTATTTTTAAATAGATAATATAATATGGATCAAAGGAAAAGAAAACGACTCCTAGTAAATGCCCGTGTAAGGAAATTTAGGGCTCTTGCCAAAGCTGCAAACCGTCAAAGTTCAAGCAGCGCATCTGGTAAAAACTCTAGGTCAGAGTCAGAAGATGTTATGAAACAGCATTTAGATGGTAAAAATCTTTTTGTGTGGACATTTAATTTTAAGTCAAACATTTATCAAACTCAGGATTTTGGCATTCGCATTTGAAAGTTTTTTAAGGAAATTAAAACAAAAAGTAAGAACCCTAATCAAATCATTAGCCCAGGTTTGTAGAAGAATTCACGAAGAAGCTTCGATTTCTACTCTAAAAGCATGTATGCCTCCAGAAACTAAAGTTTTAAAGAAGAAAAGAGATGATATTCTAAAAATAAAAATAAAAGAATATACAATTTCTAACAGAGAACCTAACTACACAGATCTTCTTAATAATGGGGAATTTTTAACAGTTCGGAAAATTTACGAAAGTGATGACGGTATAAAAGTAGACGATTTTCTTCTAAATAAGAAGAAACAGAAAATAAATTTAGAGTGTTTAAAAATACTCACTTTTACAATTGCATCTTTGGTAATTCTTTGCTTATTTCTTTCTTTACATTATTTTAAAAGTCATACCAAAATGATTATGAATTCTAATATTTCTTTATTTTATTTCAGATTACATACCGGCATCGTACACCAAAAATCTCTCCGATTAAGTTAAAAAGAGTATCTTCGGATTTGAGGCCCAGTTTTAACAAATGCCGTCGATTGGTATGGACACCGAACTTTAAAGGATATAACAAAAAATCGAAAATTGATGAAGTTAGAAAATATAACCGTCAATGATTATTATATAAGTCAAGAAGAAATTGAATAAATTTGTTAATGGAATAAAAGGTGCTAATTATTTAAATAATACATTAATTATTTAAATATTAATATACAATATTAAATTTCTAGTCTAGATCGAATCTAGACCTCCTAGAATTGTCTAAATATGCTAGAGAGAACCAGTAAAGTTACCCAGGCAAGCGGCTAGTCGATCGAAGCGTTACAAACCAGTCTAGTCACTAGACAGATATGCTATCTCGCGCCAGTATATATTCAAGGCGGACTAGATAGGTCCACTACAACGCCACAACAGTGTCTCCAGATCGTGGGATTTTTCGGCCCCCACTCTACGACCCACGAGCTCATGCTATCTTTCTCTACCAACAGGTTCGTGACTGTTGCTAGAGAGAGAAAGCATGAGCTCGTGGGTCATAGAGTGGGGGCCGAAAAATCCCACGATCTGGAGACACTGCGCCACAATCCAATTTTCATCACCTTAAGCATTATTTTGTGAAACCTCAATAACGACCCACCATTGTTATTGTCATTAACAGAGAGCGGACGAGCCTGGCTATGAAGTTGCACACAGAGCTAGGCTAGGCTCTATCGTTGTTGAGAACCCCTAACCCAACATTTTTCACTCATTCAATGCGCGGTTTATTTGGTTTTTGACATTTGGTTTGCTATAATTGAATATAATTTAATGTAAACAAAATGGATAATATTAATTTCAATAAAGTTAGTATATCTAAACAAATTAAATTGTTTAACAAACGTGCCGAGGAGTGGAAAGATTCCTATAAACCTCTGTTTAAAACGCATTTTGTTAAACCATTTTAAGAAATTCAGCTAGGTATATAGTGGAATAATTATGTGAAATTTCATCAATTTATCTCTACACGGAAAAAAATTTGGTACAGTTACTGCCCCTGTAGATACAACTGCTACGTTTAACGTGGGATAGCTGTTGCTCTCTGTATAAGTGCAGCAACTGTCCGTTTGCGGGGCAGTTACTGCACCTTGAGGGATAGCAGTTGCGTTTTTCGAAGGAGCGCAACGCTCTCTCTGCCAAAAGACAGTAACTACTCCACAAAAAGTACAGTTGCTAACCTAAAATAGCGCAACAGTCGTCCTTTATTGTGGTGCAGCAGCAGCACTAGAGGTAGTGCAGCATCTGTACCAAATTTTTTTCCGTGTACGCGTTTTCAAGAAATTGATGGACCGTGACATACATACATGCATACACACATACATACATATATCCGGACAATTTTTCAGAACATCATATTAGATATATTGCCCTTGAATATGTTTAAAAAAACCTTTTTTAGGAAACTGGTTTTTGTCATCACGACAAAGCATCCTCTTTGAGGAAGCAAAATGGTTCACTAGCAGGCTATAAGCTCCCTAAAAGCGACGTCACTGTAATCGGTAAAGAGCATTCGTAGGGTAAATACACCAACAGATGGATACCCCCCAATAGATGGACAAATATTATTTCAAAAAGCAATTACATTAAATTCTAGAACGAAATTTTGAAGTCATAATTTTTTTTATAACTATATAAAGTTCTGAGTGCAAAAAATAATGTTTTTAAATCTTTTTATTTAAAATATGTAATAATAAAAAAAATTATTTAAATTTGACGTATCGAAGTTTTGCTTCAGGAGCACCGCCATTAGTAAGCATGTGATAGCTAGCCTGTAAACGTTTTTTGTTATTGCTATTAAAAATTAATGGAAAAAATATTATTCAAATAATAAAATCAAAAAGAAATAAGAAAATTTAGCGTCCATCTATTGGAGTTTGTCCATCTACTGAGGTTTTCGCTTTTTTCTTAGATTTTCCTTTTTTGTTAACTACTACGAACATTAACAAAGTTTTAGTTATTTTTTTCTAGTTAATTACATATTTTTACATAAATATAATTTATTTAATTATAATTTATTTATATTTTACTATATTGTTTTGCTAGAAGAACATGAGAATTTGCTTAACCGTCCATCTATTGGGGTATTTACCTTAGGAGCCAATCGAAAAAGGCACGAGTGACCCAACGATACCATTAACGGTGGTGAAAAGTGTAAAACTGTAAGGTAAGTAACATTCTTTGTTTTCAAATGTTTTTTCATTATGAATTGCTGGGTTAAATTTACCTGATATTTTTTAAAGATAAATTTTAATGGAAATTCGTATTTCTGATTTTTTTCAGTTTGATGTTTTTGGACTATAAAATTTTTTTCGACTTTAAAAATTGATGTGATTCTGATAAATAAAATTGATAGAAAATAAAATAATGTCTATTTTATTGGAAATTGTACCTCTTTCCGTACTTTCAAAAAAAGCATTCCTTTTATTCATACAGAATCCCAATATTTTTTTTCTTTTAGTACCATTCTTAAGCTTTAATTTACCGTTTGATTAAAAAAAAATATATATATATATATTACAGTACAACCTCCATAAGAGCTCCCTCCATAAGAGAGCCAGTGGCCTTGATGAGCTCGAAAGCTTCCCCCACTACAGACCATACTCATGCCAACACACACGCACATTTCGCATATACGTGCAATTTCCGAGCTCGACGTCCAGGAGTGGGGGCCCCTTATCCCTAATCGCCCTTGGTGGCTCTCTTATGGAGGTTGTACTGCACGTCCAAATTTATAATTTTTTAATCAAAATGATACATTTTTCACGTTTTTATTTGTTTATTTGATTATATTGTTTAAACAAATGATCAAATCAACAATATAGTGATTGATCCTTATACTAGGATAGTTGCAGAGATTTCATGAATTCTGCAAAATTTTTTAGAGCACTTTAAAATAATTTTCAAAACGCCAGACACGAATGACTCGACGATACCATTTAAAGGTGCCGAAAATGACGTTACCATTTAAGAGGTAATATTCAATAATGAAATCAATTTATTCATTTTTATTAACATCCGCAACCTTGACTATTGTAAAAATCAAGATATGGGTAATAAAAAAGATGAGAAAAATTAGACTCTGATTTAATCTTTACTTTGGCCACTAATTTACACGACTTTAATTTTGATTTAAATCAGTTTCTATCGTTAATTTTAAACTGATTGTATCAAGTTGAAGGCAGAGTAAGATATTTTCAAAATCTGAAAAACAATGCGAGAAAATATTAAAGTTACAAATTATTATTTTATAATTCATTAAATTTAATACATTAATTTTTAATTTTTTTAAAATTAATTATTTAAAAAAAATAAAAAATTAATTACATTAATTTTAATTAATAATTAATTTTGATATTGTAACTAACCTTCAGAAATGTTTGAATAGATATAGTAAAAATTGATGCACTGCGTAACTGTATTGGTTTACTAGATCGCATACACATTACAATTAAATATTGTTTAAAAGCCGGAGTTAAATCAATCCAATTAACATCAAGTGCGATCTCTACAATAGCTATACTCTATAAAAAATGATTACAATATAGTGTCTTAGCCGGATTCCCGTATCGAGGAGTAAATTTGACCTAAGACAAAACTCAAATCCATCAGATATTTTCAAGAGTTTATTTACTTATTCTTAATTATTCTTTAGTATTCTGATTTAACGAATATAAAATTCAATAATTTTACCATAAAGTAGAGGGTTAAAATGTGATCCATGAATTTCTTTAGAATTGTTTACGCATATTTACTACATTTTCAATACATCAGGTCAATTTGACTCCCCTATAAGATTAACATAGACAAAAAAACAGTGAATTTTCATAAAATATTAAGCACCTTATCTACCATTTCTTGTCCATACCAGCAAAAAAGAAATATTTCAAATAAAAAATTATTACAACCCATGAATGAAAACCAAAAGTTCATACTATAAATGCCCGTTATCATCATTTGATAGATAACTGTACACAAAGCTAAAACAGTAACGGAAAATTGTAGAAAAGTGATTGAACTAAGTATATTATTTAATCTTTGTCCAGCCCTGAAAATAAATGTTTTATACTTATTTTAGCGTCACTTTAACTTATTTAAGAAAAATTTTTCGAACACTTAATAATAATTTTTCTTACAAGAATATGTATGAATGATGAGCAATGCAGGCCTTAATTTTGAATTCAGATTGAAATTGATCAGTATTTTTATAATTTTCATCGTTTACAGCAGTAATAGCGCATAAGCGATGCTTAATAATTTCCAGTTGGGAAGAAATCTGTTGCATCAGACCTGTAATACAACAGTCTAATGTGATTAATATAACAACCGAAGTAAATATAACTCCAACTTCATACATGTATGTAAACCAAAATAAAAATTTTGAATCTGTACTGTAGGGTATCCATGTTTTCATAGGTAAAGAAACGCTTGACCCTTTTAAACTTACAGCCACAGTGGCAGAGAAACCTATTATCAAAAAGACTTTCAGATTCCATCTGAAATAAGAGTTAAAAAATCTTCGTTAAAGGAATTTTGTAAATATCATTGGTCACAGTTGTTCAGCAGTTTCCTTTATAGGAAAAATAGGGGATTATTTCATCGAAGAAAGGGGAATTTTTCTTTTAAAATTTAAAAATACCAGCGTAATGGAAAAAATGTTAAGTATAACACTCTTATAAGGTCACCAGTTTCGCCACCAATCATAATTAGATTTTACAGGACAAGGTGTTTACTAAATTTTATTCACTAAATTCCTAAACGTTTTCCACTGCACTTTTCGCGCTTATAAATGAAGTGTTGTATGACAAAAGGATTGATGCATTTTATTGAATATTAAAGAAATTATGATTTTTTTTTCATTTTGAAAATATGTTTTTTCATATAGACGAGAACGATCGCGCGCTTGAGCGCGCGTGTTTCGTATTTACATTGTTTGAGGTTGGTATGCTTAAGTACGTCATTAGGCTTTCTGCTCACTTCATGCGTAACCAAGCGTTACACATGAAGTTAGCTGAAATGCATGTCCTTTTTAGAATAGGATATCCTCCACTTATCCAAGCTAATCGTTCCTTATTCTTCGCCTATCAATGCTAATCTTTTTCCATCCCTTTTGCAATCTACTACCGTGCTTATATTTTTTAATCCCAATTTTCCTATCCATGTCTATCCTTTTTCTAATCACTTGAATCATTATCTTTCTTTTTTTATCATTTTCTTTCTTTTTTCAATATCTACTAATCTGTATATCCTGTGTAAAACTGTTTCATCTTGATTTTTTCTAGATTTTCTCTTGGTTTCGTCTATAAGGCATCGATGTCTGGCTCAATCTGTGATTCATGACAACACCCTTTTCCAAGTCAAAAATCTTTTCTTGACCTGGAAAATTTACGTTTTTTTTGGCGAGCTACTCCCACTTTAAAATGAAGAAGAGAAACTTGGAATTAACATATCTATCCTTGTATAATCATTTCGATCTTTTTCTATCTCTCTCCTGGTATAGTAATTTCAATCCTTTTCTATCTTCCTTGAAGTATGTAACTTTATATCCACTTTTATCCACGTATAATAATGTCAATTCTTCTCCATCTCTCTTATAGTATGTATACTGTAAAGTCTATTTGATAAATTAGTGACAAAAGAGGTCTGATAGAGATAGGTTAATGATTATACTGGCCAAGAGATTGAAAGGCACAGAGATTGGTAGACAAGTAATAAATGAGGAGTTTGAAGATATAAGTTATAGATTTAATAAAGAGATTGAAAAAGATAGAATTGGATAAACAAGGGGTAGATTGGGAGAGAACTCATTTGGATGAGTGATACTGGTTTTTACAACCAAACTCCTAAATTATCTAGATATAATCTAGTATAATCTAGATTTTAAGTTTTATAATCCAAGGATTTTAGAATGTAACATCCAGATGATACGGTTTAACATCTACGTTCTACGACTTAATATCTAGATTGCTGTCCCATAATTCACCTCCAAAGATCATAAACGGTACAATCTATTTTTCTCAGTGTGTATTAACAAAAGGGAAAAAGGGGGAATAGGGGAATAACTGTGACCCGTGAAATATTAAACAACAAGAAAGAAGTCACAAACCTGTTAGAATTGTCGAATTTTTCCATTATACCAAGTTCACAAGTATCACGAGGACAACAGTGGATATCCGAAAACATGTTGTCAAACGCAATAATATCATCTCGATACGTAAAAATGAATAGAATTTTTACGACTAATGAAATAAAAGCAGCAATTTGAAATAAATTTTCTGTTATAGTGATAATATCTCCTCTAATTTGTATCGTGTAAATACATAAAGAGACCAAGGTTGTGAAACATAGAAGAAGCATGAAAAAGCTGTAGATATTATAGAGTTGAATAGTAAATTGTGATGTCCAAGATTTTGGTCGCCAAATACCAAAGTATTGTAAAATTTCGAATGGAAATTTGGATGAATTCATGGTTAGTGGTTTATAGACAACATGATGTATCGAACGGAGGTAGAAAACTGCTTGTTAAAATCTGAGAGTATGTTCAAGTGTCCCCAGTGTAAAGGACTCAAGAACTATAGACAGCGGACAACTAGCCATGCGATATGAGAATAAGTAAAAAGGTTTTCGTGAGGATAATTATTGTACAATTATATTGGTATGAGAAATGTGAACTGAATGTCGAGACGTTTAATTAATAATGCACACACAGGACATAGAAATTGGATGTTTCGGTAACTTTCTTTACGCCGATCGAATCTTGACGAGAATAAATTAATGAATATTGTCACGAAAGGTAGAACTCAACCTACTACATTGCAGTTGTAAATCGACCATCATCGTGTTCATATCATACATAGAATGATGATCGCATTTTCGAAGACTGAAGTTATGCCTATTTACCATTGTATTGTATTTAGAAAACGCGCACCATTGTCGTTTGAAAAAAGTAAATGTACGGTTCGGCTAGGAATTTTAGTGTTGTTATAATTAAAAATACATTAAAGCGTACAAACAAACCAAATTGCGGAAATTTATACACATCTGATACCATAATGATGGATTCAACGAGGAGTGTGCTATAGACGTGTGCAAAAAAATTCGATCCGATTTCAATTCAATTTTGGATGCTCTTCGAATGTCGAAAAAGTGACATTCGATCCGTGCTCCCGTGGGATCGGTTTTTTCGATTCGATCGGCGCGTCCGTCGAATGTCGAAAAACTGACATTCGACCAGTGCTCCCGTCGGATCGGTTTTTTCGATTCGATAGGTCGGCTTTAGACTTTCAATATAATATCTTAATTAAATTAGATTTCTGCTTCATGTAAAACTAATATAATTATGACAAATTTAGCGAGGATTTTTTCCGAGATATATTTCATTTAAAAATTTTTAAATATAGTCAGTAGACTATACTTTCTTCTAAATTTGATCAGTCAATTTGGTTGGTAAGATAGATTTTCAATTAGCGGAAGGCAGATGAAATTTCTGTTGAAGACTAAAATCAGAATTTATATATAATATATTTTTCAATATCTTATTCTTGCTTTAAAAAATATTTTAACTTTGAATCTTAATGTTTGGAAATGTTAAAGTACACTAGAATCTCCCAATAACGACGAAATTTAGACCAGACGCTTTCCCAATAACGACGAAATTTTTTTTCTCAAATGGCACACTAATTGCGCATGCGTATTGCGTATAATATAATATTTTTTAACATTTCAAATTGCGCGCTAATAGAAACCAATTAGATCCCGGAGCGCAACGCATGCGAAGTGGTATCAAGTGAGACTTTAGATTCATGTAGGTCGTTATT